>CAKNYM010047310.1:127823-137961 GCA_932195095.1 Andricus curvator | reverse complement strand
CGGTTGTAAGAAAACTCATCCTATTAGAGTATGAGTACTCTTACAAAAGAGATATTAGGCCACGCCTACCGGCGCTTGCGCGTGACCTAATATCTCGTTTGTAAGAGTACTCATACTCTAATAGGATGAGTTTTCTTACAACCGTAGCAAGGCGAAGTTCGAGCTATTTTCGCAAGGCACAACTGCTCTAAGGGCATGTGACTCCAGCAATAACGGCATGCGCTTGATTCTTTTATGGTATAGGACATTTAATGCTAAAAATGTCTAACCTGATGCCAATATTGGTAGAAATTCATACCAATTTCGCACATGAAGTTCCATGCTGTAATATTAAGAGCTCAGCCTACTATAACAGTGTGGTTTTTTTCTCCGTGTATGGTGCAACTTTAGGAGGTGCGTGATTGAAACAAAAAACATTGAGTTTTTTTCGTTCATTTTTTCCCCAACCAATTTAAAGAAGTCTTTTTGTAATTTCTCCCAAACTATCGTATAGGAATTAGAAGTTTCAATATTATGTATATATACAATAAATTTATGTCAAGAAGAAAATGATTATTAATTTACATGTGATAAACTTATCCTGAGTCACACTCTGGAGTGATAAATATTAATCTAAACTACATTGCCGATTACAACTATGACAGAACCTGTTGACCGACGATTATTTAATGTCCTTCAATATTAATTCTACAAGAGTTACCATGTTTTCTTCTAAAATAGGTTGAGAGCTATTAAAATTCTCTATAAAATGAGCCAGGATAAAGTTATTTTGTCAATTTTTTTCAAAAAAAGATCCTCAATAAATTCTAAATCACCATTTGATCAGAATTAAGCTAAATGACGAAGATTCGGAGGCCCTAAGCGAAATTATTATTTATTTTTGATAAATAATATATTATTTGTTTAAGAATTATTATTTATTATCTCGAATATTTCGTGAACTTGTTAATTTATATAATAATATTCTTAGCCTTCCTTATATATAAAAAAACAGAACAAGGTTTTTTATGCTTTTTTAAAATTTTAACTTTGTAATTAATATTTCTTATTTAATTATCAGATTACCTGCGTTCTCTCTTTTCAGTGTTATTTTGAGTTCTCAAGTGTCAGTAAATAAATTTTTATTCTATTATTTTGTTCAATAAATCAGTTGATTTCACCATTAACTGAATTTTTTGGCTAAGTTGCCAGTTCGCGCCATACCCTCGACAAATGGGTCTATAGCACTCGGGAGAATGCACCTCGAGAAATGGTATTTTTGACACATTGTCTTTTTATTGCGATTTTTATCTCAAGTTTGAATTTTCTGTGTAAAAATACACACGGAAAATAAAGTTGGATAAATTTTCTGTCCTGGCAAACAAGTTTCAATGTTGTAGGAGTTTTCGTTTATAAGATAGAGGATAAAAAAGTTTGTGGTTGACTATTTCCTCGACAATTGGATCCTTTACCCCAGGGGTTTTCTATGTGTTACGTTATGCTTTCAGCGGGGGGAGGGGGTCAAGTCTAGCGTTACAACAATAGTGAAAAACTACCAGAAAAGTATAGGAAAAAGCGCTACATAGGCGGAGGGAATGGGGTCAAAAATCGCCGGAAAATTGCGTTACGTAATATATGGATGATCCCCTATATGAAATAAGTAATCATAAGGTTTCTATGAAATTTATTTTAAATATATATTCATTTGATTTTATTAATATTTTCCTAAAAATGAGATGTCATTGGATTTTTCCAACTTTTTTGTATCAACTTTGAAAAAATCTTTATTATATTCGATTTTATTTCAATTTTAAGAAAAAATTTCAACATGAACTATTTTTTAAATATGTTATCAAATAATTGACCACATGTCTTAATCCTGGCTCATTTCAGAGAAAATTTTGATAGCTATCAACCTATTTAAGAGAGAAAAATTATTACTCACATAATTAACAAACATTAAAAGAACTTAAGCAATAATCGAAAACCTTTGATTGTATCATATACGATACGTAAAGCATTCAGAATTTCCTTTCTCTAATTCTCGCCTTAACACTAAAAAGACGATAAAGTATTAAAAAAACTAGATTCATCTATAGAAGAAAAAAAATTTCAGATCCTATGTATTACTTTCTCAATAAAAGAATAATATTTAAATAAAAAATGTCTTGGAGTTCAAACATTTCTAATGGATTTTCCATATTAGATGTCGATCTGAAAATATGACAGATCCATTTAAGGAAGTTAGGAAAACCTTGTGCACTTCAAAGCCCGTGCAGTTCTTTTGCGGGATTCGGATCGAATTTGAAAATTCGAGAAACTGCTCACGTAGGAAACGCCATGACACGTTTGAAGCCAGCACAACGCCATGAAAAAGTTGGAGTGCAGGTGTGCCATGAGCACACACACCCTCTGGGTACTAATACGTGCAGCACTTTAAGATAGAAGGCAGCGCGTTTCGCATACGTTATAAAAATGCATGAGATATTGGACAACCAATCCCACCTGCTGTCACCCGCAAACCGCCCACAAAATCTGTCTGTCTGTGTCGCATCTTTTGCACGTCCATTCTGCCAACTCACGTTCAGCCCAGGCGAAATCATATCAACGTTGCCTGAATTTCATTTCCCTTTTGTAAACAGTCCTCTTCCTTGAATTCTGATTTTTATCAAATACTATTGCTTCAAACAAGTTTCCATATTTATATTTCTAATTTTCACATAAATTTTTTTTATGTTATTATGATACTTTTTCTCTAAGCCAAGAGATCCGAATGAGAATTTCAGTCTAAGGGTTTGAAAATAACGACCAATAATTTAGCTCTGCATATTCGATTTTAAATTTATGCCAGTATTAAAATAAACCAATGGTCCTTTTAAAAAACCAAGGATAACCCTGGATTCCCCTCAGTTATTTCCCTCAATCATTATAAATAAATGTATCAGTCAGAAGTCAATTCCAAGGACGTTCGAAGATTCTTGCTAAAATAGCTCCAGGCGTTTATTCAAAAATTGCGATATATATATATATATATATATATAGATTTTTTAAGCAAATAGAGTGTTATTAACAGTTGTCCAGGTTTTTAATGTTTGAAGACAAAATATATAAACAAAGCATATATCTACAGAAGGCAACATCATTGCCCAACTCCCCAGAACACTCATTAGTCAATAATAATTAAATTAACTATTGTTTTTATCTGCATCACGTTGACTCCTTGTCACAATAGGTTCTAGCTATAGACTTCCGGTTTGTACATTTTTTGCAAATAAAAGTAAAAGTCCTATAAAAAAACTAAAGAAAACCCTAGATTCGGTTTGGTAATATCTCAGAGTTTTTCGATTTAAGCAAAAAGAATTTTAACAATTAAATTGTTTATAATTTTTCTAAAGTTTTCCAACAATAATGGTAAATAAGTGAACATTAATTACTCAATTATACAGACTCTGAAGTATATAGAATAAAAATAAATTCTGAATTGTACGCAAAAGTTAGTTTAAACATTATTTTTATCTTCTATACTTTCACTCCTTGCTACTATAGGATCGAGCATATAGATTGCCGATTTGTGCATTTTTTATAAATAAATGTAAATGTCCTATTGAAAACTCAAAGATACCCCTGGATTCGGCTAAGCACAATTAAAAATTTATTTTAAGTATATATACTTCAGTGTGCCAACGGCGATACCACGCTGGAAACACCAGTTCTCGTAAGATCACTGAAGTTAAGCATTGTTGGGCGCGGTTAGTACTTGGATGGGTAACCGTTCAGGAATACCTGCGTGCTGTTGGCCCGTCGTGGGTGTGGTGGGCCCACATTGGTAGTAAATATCCACCTAGAAACACTACCCGAATCGGGTAGTGAGGCAATGAACTTTCGAGTTCGAACTGCTAATCAATGTATGTATGTATGTATACTTCAGTGTACGTTATATTTCAGTAATTAAGTTTTAATTTTTATCCAAATGTAATTGTTTACATTTTTTTGTCTCAATCGAAAAACAGCTGGAAATATTGCCGAGCTGATATAGTTTTATCCAGACATATATTAATCATATGCAAAGAATATAAATAATTTAAATATATTTTTTGAAATTTCATAGTAGGCAAAATTTAAATTTATTATATATTATACCAAAAATAATATTCAAAATGAAATTAGTTCTTAAGCAGGAAACGTTTCTTTCCCTTCTATACTTTTTCTACTGAAAATTTGTCTGACAAGAATATTCCCTATCTACTTTCACATCATTATCAGTAGAATATGATAGTTTCGGTCAGACATATAATATAATATAATAATTGGAATACGCTTGTGTAGAATCCGATTTATTTAATTTTAGCTTCAGAATTGAAAAATGTCCCTTCATTCTATGGTAAGATAAATTAATATGAAGGATGAGCTGACATTTTATAAACAACATTATTCAAAAGTAGTGATGGATATTACAGGTGGATCACAGGTCGTTTTTCATACTTTTTTATTTATCATTTCTAAACAAAGTCTTCAAAAATTCAGAAACGTCAACGAATTGTGTTGAGAAAATTGTTTTACTGAGATATTTTGAGAAAGAATGTATTATTCGAAAGAAACATGAACAATTTCTGGGACTTAAAGTGGTAATCTTTTTGGCAGTTACCCCTATATTCTGTAATATTCCAAATTCCTACGAAATTGGCATGATGGCAAATTTTTCATAAAGTATGGAGCTATTTTTTGTACTTGAATTTTTTAAATATTTTCCACCTGCAATTCAAAAAATTCAAAAAATAAAGTGCTGAGCTGAAAATATATACGTAGAAAAACATATACAAATTTATGTATTTTAAAATGGGAAAGGATTAAGTCAACCGTTCACGACCTTTTTCTTAGCCGTCAGAAACACTTTGTAGGATGGCTCCAACCAATTTCGAAATTTGGCAGCCAGCATTAAGGCGCGTTCTCGATAAGCGAATATATCGACGCTGGAGGTAATGTTCTTTCTGGAAGCGAGCCCAGCGAAGAATCGCCATTCATCAGGATCGATGGCAGATTACGATGGTGACAGATGTTCTCTGTTTCCTAAGACATGGGTAATTTGAAAAGGACTTCAGTGCTATTCATAAAAAATATAACATATCATGATATAAAGATCGTAATAAAAACGTATTGATATTCTATATTGAGTATTTTGTTTGGCAAAGTAACATCAAAGTTGTTTATTATCATAATTTATGTGAATGTAAATAAATATCAGAAAAAATATTAATAGAAAAAGTACTAATCACTATTATAAAATAGTTTTCTAAATGAATTAATTTTTCTAATAAGATAGTTTTCGTTTTAACTTGCTGCGAAAGAAATTCTGAAAAAACGCTCATTAGGATTTATGCAGACATGTACCACTGTAATTGTTTACTTCAGGAGCATTGTAGAATTCCTTTTACACTGAAAACAACACGTAACTTCCACTCGCCGTAAAACGTGAAGGTAGAAATGTCGAAGACACGTAAAGCTGTCCTCGTAAATTTTCTACCTCGAGTATTCTGCAAACGAGTAAAGGGCAGAATTAAGAGAGCTACGTGCCGAAATGTCGGCCCTACTGGAGCGATTAAGTACTTAAGTACGTATTCGCCAGCTCTTCGAAATTGTCGACGCTGTAATTTGATTGTTGACTCACTTTCGCTCTAGAGAAGGAAAATTACCAACAAAAGCGCACCTGAATTTATTTATCCAATTTCAACGAATTTGCTTCAGGAGTAATGCAATTTGTAATTTTTTATATGTACATGCTGAATCTTCACTCACTTGATAGAAAAAGTACATTTTTAGTCAAAATTATTGAACCGAAAATTAAATAATTTTTCTTGTTAAAACAATCAGGACTAATAATTTGTTTAAATAGAGATACTAATTAAAGGTGATTCCTGATTTCTAAAACAATGTATTGCAATTTATTATAGCAAAATTTGATTAAAATGTTAAAAGAGCATCTGAAGTTCTGTTTTTGAAGAAATGAACTAAATTGATCTTGAGAGAAGAAAACACACTAAAGTGCGAAGGCAATTAGATAATCGTGGCGCATAATATGGGTCACAATGCTTTAGAGTTCAAAGAGGATGACGAAGGAGAAGTAGGATAAGTGGGCAGAAAAGGAAGGATTCATTGCTTGAGGAAAGAGAAACGAGCCTCGACATAAAGTATTAAGGTACTATTTTAAGCGGACCGTCCTCTTATGAAATACGGCGAGTGTAATGCTCTTTGCCGCGTATATGGGGTGGGTAACCCCTTTTCATCCACCTCACTCCTGCCCTCTCATCTCGCTTCACCAACACCACTGAGTCCTGAGGTCATGTCACGCCTTCGTGCTTTTCACCCCATGAGAATCCCCGCTTTCTGTCGTCGTCCTTCTGGACTTCCTTTGGCAAATGAGTTTCTCAAAAGGCATACAAAACTAACCCCTACAGACTCAGTTTGTTTCCCACAAATATGCTATATAAACTTGATACCTTCACCTCAAACAAGGTCGTGTAATTGTACTGTTTAAGATGATTAATTGCGGCTGGCCTTCCAATTTTAGACGTGATAAATGTAAAGTATGATGTATACATTCAAATTGAGTGGCATTTATATAAATGGGTGGTCCAAATGAGCCTTTCTGCTGTTTATCCTACTGCCTTTTCACCTTTATCCTTGCAATCCTCCCTATTTACATCTTATTCCCTCACCCCCCTCAACCACCAACTCTGCTTCATACCTTCCCAAATACCATATTCTCCTCCTCCCTTCTTCTGATCTCAGCCATTATTTCCCCCTGTCCCATTACAACTCTTATACTACCTTCCACACCTAATAATATTTTCCACTCTTCCCAATCCTAACCCCGCAGCCACTCCTACCTATCTAATGAACCTATTAGCATCTCCCCTTGATCCCTACTCATTGACCTCTTTCTTCTATTAATTTCCTGTCGCCGTTACCCTCCCAATCATTCCTGATTCCCTCCACATACTCGTCCCTTTTCATATTATCCTCAATCCTTTCTTTCTTATGTTTCTTTTTTGCACATCTTCCCTATATCTCTTCCTCCTACTGCTTTACCCCTTTCTATTCATCTCACCGTCTGCATGATTTCTTTTCTCTTCATTCATTTATCGTCCCTATGACCCTCTCATAACATCGTGATCCCAGCCTCATCCTCATACACTTTCTCATACCATATTTTCCTCAACCCTTTTTTATTCAATCGCTCTCCCCTCTACTGTTATATATCCTCTGTCATACCATCTTTCCCTCCTACCCCTTCAATCCTTAGTCTCTTTTCCATCCCCACCTAATCTAACTAAGCGTAAAAAAATCTTATTCTTTTATGGGATATATAAGAATTATTTTATTTTTGCTAAAAAATAGTAAACTGCTGTTCTTACTAAATATAATGTTGAGAAAAACAGTTTGAAACTGAAAAAAATCCTTAGACATTTGAAAAAAACCTCTTTTAGAAGAACAAAATGTAAATTAACGAGGTGCCTACAATTCTTAGTGCAGATATTTAAAACATTTCAAGTAGAATATTCTCACGCGTTATTCGGAAAGTTTTGTGTGTAAGGAAGTTTTCATTAAAACATCCTGAGGAGTCAAAAATTACCCCTTTCGAAATTTAATTATTATATAATATATATAATAATTGTATAATTTGTTTTTCTGAAAAATCGTAAACTGACCGCAAAGAAGATAAAAAAAAGTTGAAATGTTAAAATTTTGGAAAAAAGACTTCCTGAAATCATACAAACGACTTCATTTAAGAAAAAGTTAATGCCTATTGTTATAAAAAGGAATGCCTTTATAAAACTAGATTATAAATCGAACTTATGTTGGTATTTTGAATACTTACTCTAAGTTTTAATGCTTCGAATTGTTTGTTTGCAAGAAAGGAACCATTAATGAAATCGTTGACTATGTAAACGATAGTTGTCCTACATTTGAGGGTCCATTTTTATTATCACGTAGGAAATGTAATATTATGTATTTATAAAGAAAAATATCAATTTTCTGCCAATTACATCTCATACGCTTGTTCTAATTTAAAAAAAGTATTACATCACTTTTTGAGACTCTCTTTCCTGAGCATGTACTTTTAGAGTGAAAAATTAAAAATTACCACTGGTCATTTTTACATTCTCATCTCAATGTCCTTATGTCTGTAGTCTTTAGGCACAATAACTTTCGAAAGACTAATCAGATTGCATTGAGCTTTGACACACCTTTTTAAGGCACACAAAGAAAAAGTAAGTTGGTTAACCAGCCATTTTTGACCAAAAGTTCTAGTTTTATCCATCGTAAATGCTTTTTGAGAAATCAAAAATTCCATTTTCCAGGAAAACTATACGAGATATAAAAAAAAATTGCATTGTCCTTGCATGAAATATTGTCAAATAAGTCCACAGACATTCACTTTGTTTAATCCAAAGATCTTTCTAAATTCCTTTGTTCCTTTCCAGCTATACGTGAAGCCGTTATAAGGAAAAACTTGGGTTCCACAGCAGAACTTTTTCTCCATGTTCCAAAAAATCTGGCTATACGTACCGGAATTTCGGTACATGTATTTTTTCAAATCATTAATTTCATTTAACCTGCGAATGCGAAAATGAACTCGAAAAGCCCTGACAATCAATTCTGCAATTTAACTAGTCGAACTAAGCTCCGGAAATTTTCGACGTAATTCCCGGTGCTTTTCCTCTATACAACTCGGTAGCAAATCGTATTTACTCGCTCTCGCGTGAGTCCTGGAATTTCGCAGAGTTTCGAAATCGCTAATGAAGGTAAACCTAGCATAGGTACGATTGCGAGTCGTAGCTGTTCTTCAATGTTTACCGAACCTTCGTTAACTTTTAGTCATTGGTCTTTCACCCTGATCTTAAAGCAATTATTATTACATGACAGTGCACCGAGAGTGCTTTATTATTATTATAATAAATCCTTACGTCCCATTTAAAGCATAGATTTCTAAGAAAATCGTATAAAGAAAAATTTTCCTTTGAGGAAAAAGTCAAAGTGAAAGGACTTCCTCTTTACCTTATGTAAGAAGCTCTTACAAGTGCAAAGCGTATGGTAATACGTATGTGAGCAGAGAAGTCTTTGTAGGTACTTAAGAGCCTTACTACTTATATGAAAGAGTATAAGAATAGGGAAAATAATGAAAGGAATGAAATCCTAAATGTCATATTAAGCTCCAACTTATTTAGAATAATAAAAAAAACAGATAATATTCTTTATACATAGAGGCCTTTATTTAACTCGTAATTTGATTAGCGAATAAATTTGTGATGATATTAAAATACCGTCGATGATGGAGATCATTTCTTTCCAAGGGTAAAAATTCTCTTCACAGATTTTGAATTTCTATAGATGCTTCACTTGAGATTTTAAATATTCAAACTAGATAAATCAGTTGAGTCAAATCATTGGTACATATTTATATGAAAATTGTTGAATAAGGCAAATTTTCCAACCATGTGTTTGCATTACTACTCATTATTACAGCTCGAGGTGTAGCTTTATATTGGTGAGGAAACTTACTTGGAAAGAGATTGGAGGACCAGGCTCGTGGACATTAGGTTCAATTGGACCTGTAACATAAATGAATGAGAAGAAAATAAGAGCATGCTGATTTTTCTATAAACTAATACAGAAAACGGAGATAAAATGGTGAAATACGAAAAAACAAAGTAAAAATGTCGAATAAAAAATTCAGAATATTAAATGATGGGAAGATTCAGGTACTCCTTACTGTGACATTGTTTGTATCATAAATTTTAAGATAATTATTGAACTTCGTTAATAAAAATTGGTTTTATATCATCACTCTCAATTTGACACGAATACTTTGGGTGAAAAATTTTGTTAATTTGCGTAGATAGGCGGTTGAATTTATTTCTGCTGAAGTATGAAAAAATAATTGGTATTTACAGTTGAACCTAATTTTCTTTAAAAGATTCAGTTGGGCAGGTGGGTAAACCTGGAAGTACCACCATGCCCAATCAATGTATGCCCTATGCCAGAATTAAGGGCTCATTTAAGGCTAATTTAATACCCAAAAGCCACATTTTGGGCTCTACATTTAAAAAAAAAAATGCATGGTACTGCCAGCTTTACGTCAAGCTAGCAGTACCATGGT
>CAKNYM010047310.1:89217-107823 GCA_932195095.1 Andricus curvator | reverse complement strand
TAAAAAAAAAATTACTGGAGTTATAGCATTTTCAAAATTCCAAAAAAACAAACGAAAATGAACATTTTAAGCCGAAAAACGCACGATATGAAAAAAAGTCAAGAGGAGAAAAACGTTGCTTCCTGAACACCCTATAATATTTTCATAACAACTTTTTGAATTTTTTGAAAAATAAAAAATTCAAATTTTGATCGCACAAAAAATTAATGAAAAATCAAAAAAGCCATTTTGCTGTCAAACTATGCAAGATACCAGAAAAGATCATCTCACCAAAATTGTGCACCTAAAAAAGATCTACAAATTTCTTATCATTCACTTTTTGATATGACGCGTAGTTTTTGTTTTATTCGTAAAAAACAGCATTGAAAATAGAAAAATCAAATTTTCAGACGAATATTACCAGCTACGAAAAAATGACCAAAACAAAATTTGTTCATCCAAGGAAGAGGTACAAATTTATTGTGACTCATGTTTCGATAGGATGCGTGGTTTTTGTTTTATTCGTGAAAATAACATTGACAGTAAAAAAAATCAAATTTTTGAAAAAACAATGCAAGGTACCAAAACATATAAATGAACAAAAATTGTGCATTCAAAAAAGACTTACAAACCCGTAATCAATTTTTGTGGTAAGAATATATTCAAAATGAAAAAATTAACTTTTTGGATAAACGGCACAAGCTAAAATAAAATGTTAACTAATAAAATTTGTCGCCTGAATTATATCATTACTTTTCATTTAAAATCAAATACAAATTTAGTAATTTGTATATGAACAACATATAACACGAAGCACAAAGTACGCGCTCAGTGTATTTACCAAATCGCACGCCGTAAGTGCGCTCAAACTTTTTTGTTTCTATCATACGGTTCAAATGATTTGCAAATCAAATATCGAGCGCGAAGCGCGAGTGTCTGGATGAGAATGTGTTCCTTAAGGTCGATAGAACCTTGAGTAAATAAAGTTCTTTTTCAGTCTGAAATAAAAACAAATTTAACAATCACTTAATATGTAGAGGTTTTGATAATTTTATAATATTTGCAAACAAACTTTTTCTTTCCATCGAAGTCGAACACGAAGTTCAAAAATCTAGAGGAGCCGAGCGCGTAGCGCGAGGTGAGTACATAATCGAGCGCGAAGCGCGAGATCCAACAGTCGCGCGCCCTAGGCGCGCTCAAACTTGCGTCGAATATTGAAGATAAGGTGTATTGTTTACAATATGCAAGTCAAAAACCTTGGCGTTGAAAAATGAACTAGCTGTAAATTCGATCTCGGGTGTCTCTAATTTATTTTTATTTATAATTATATGGTGCTCATTGGATGAGCACCTTGCTTTATCATAATGATTAATTAGGAAATATATTCTCTATCTCATAGAGAATGCATTAGTGATTTCTTTCCTATTATTTGAATTTATTACAAATTTTTTTTTAAGGTTTAGAGGTTCTGCTAGGCCTTTCAAGGCATGAATATGAATTTTCTTAGTCATTACTTAAAACAAAATACCAATTAAAATCTGGGAAGTTCCTTGGCCACTTCAAACAAAAATTGAAGTTATAATCGGACATAGAATACAAAAATTAGTACTTTCATTAGAATGAAACACGATTACGTCAGAAATATCGGGATCTGCAAGTGGTCATTTGATTAGAATGAGATTTTGTAAAATTATAGTGTTATATAAGAGACATTTCATTTTAGATAGTTGAATTTTCCACCAAGGAAGTGAGTTTTTAACAAATGAGTTTAACCTTTAACCAAGTAGCTGAATTTAAAAAAAAAAGTTCAATTTTCTAATAAAAAAAAAGAATTTTCACCAAAATACGTGAATTTTCATCTGACAAAGATAAATTTTAAACTAAAAATTGAATAGAGAAATCTTGAGTTAAAAAAATTAATGTCCCACCAAAGACTAAAATTATGAAATATTCAACTGGAATACTTAAATTTTCAGTTAAGACAATTAATTTTCCGCAAAAAAACTGACTTTCAACTTAATAATGCATGTTTCAACTTGAATAGTTGAATTTTCATTTTACAAAAGTCATTTTTACCGAAAAATTAATTAAAAAAAAAAAGAGTTTAACTTTCAACCAGGTAGTTGAATTTTCATCTAAAAAAGATAAATTCGCAAAAGAAAATGTACTAGTTGATATTCCAACTAAAAAATGCGAATTTTTAACGAAAAATATAATAATTACATTTCCAATTTAAAAAATTGATTTTCAAAACAAAAAAAACGAATTTTCAACTAAACAGTTAAATCCAGTAAGATAAAGCTACTTTTACAAAAGAAAAAACATTTTTATTTAATTTTATACTTAAATTAAATAAAAATTTAAGCACGCTGTACAAAAAATTCTCTGAATTAAAAAAAAATTCCTGATATTTCCAGGTTTTTCAAAGTGTATACAAATTTCCTACCAATTCTTTTTTTCTTTTTTTCTTGAATGGTCGATATTTCCGAAACCGTGCAACGAAGTTTATTGAAATTTGGAGGTATCTTACAAATATATTTTGTTAGACAAAATTATTATCATAATACATCATTTTTTTTCTGATTTAGAAAAAAAGGAAGACCAAAAAAGGTTTCAATTTAATTTTGACGTATACTGGCCCGTGACTAATTTTTATTACATCACCAACTAATCTCTTGTACCTAATGTATAAGATAAAAGTTTTATTTTTATTTCTGTAGCAAAAAATGAAAGATAAAGAAAGTAAGCTCCAACAATTATTTAGAGTAAACAATTCCTATGGCCAATCCAGGGCTTCAGGATGTTTACATCCGTCCAATTGAAACAGAATTTGTCCTGATTTGTTATTTTCCCGATATCGAAGCTACAACATACATACCATCAGGCTTGTTTGCCTGAGACCTCCGGCTTGTTATCCCCGTTTTACAGGTGTGCAGAAACGCGCGAATGTCGATGGATTTATGAGAAGAGGAAATACGTTTGCGGCGAATACAACGCTCGAAAAAAGTACGAATCGCGAATTTTTTTTTTTTAATGTTTCAAATAATAAAACTTGACTTCCCTAGTCTCCACATGGATTCCCGTCCAATCTTAAGTGAATAAAAAAAATTGTGTAACACTACTACATACAAATATTGGCTCTTATTTAACTGTGTGAGCAATTATTATTGCAAATTATTTTATTTTATTTACTATAAGAACGCAGTTGTGTTTGAAAGTTGCACGATTAAAGAAACTGACACGAGTGGAGTCTGTGGAATTTTCACTCACAATTAGCAAAGCTTACCCATTTCGTTGAGAAACTTCCTAAATATATTCCATTAAATGTTTCTCTCTCAGGGATTAAATATCCCGAGATTTAATTTGTTGAATTTAATTAGTAGTTCCTGTTTTGAAGACAAGGGTTCTTGTGGGGTTTCTCTTTCCTCTTATTCTTTCTCGGCTGGAATTAATTTAAAAAAAAGGCTTGGCTTCAAGCGATCCAAAACTCCTTGAAATGAAACGAATTTACTTATCAAGTGATTTTTCCCATAAACAGAAGAATATGAGTAAATCAAATATTTAATTTCAGGAAATCTCTCTATATTTGATGATATATAATTGATAAATGGAACCTCCAATTGATAATTATAGTATTTGTTTATTACGGACGACAGTAGCTGGATGGTGATTCACGACTCTTCGAGATCCGGAATGTTAAGCATGGACGGGCGCAGTTAGCGCTTGGATGGGTGAACGTTCGAGATTCTGGCTTAGTTCGTGTTTTCACTGCGCTTAAACGATTTTCGAACGCACAGTGAGACGGCTCAGATATCTACTGTGCAAAAAATAGTCCACAAGTCGCAATTCGAAACAGTTTGTAAGTTTCTTTTTTTCAGAAATGATAAATATTAAATTTCTAAATAAATCGTCGAAGCCAATTTTCAAATGATTATTTTTGTATAATTTTTTATTTAACGCAAATTGTGGTAAAAAGTGCTTTTTTGCAGATTTGTTTTTTTTCTCTTAAAAAAAATAAACTCGCTATGTATTAAAATAAATTACTTATTTATTGTTGAAGGTAATTTTTATGAACAGTTGATATAAAACAACACTAAACTATGTCGTTTACTGTGCGAAATCTTCTTTCAGCTGGCTTTGCTGAAATTTCGTAGAAAAGAATGCTGGTTTACAAAATGATACTTGATTATAAAATTGAAATATGTTCATTGGTAATAACAAATTGTATAAACGAAAAACCTATTTTAGGCTTTTTCTTGCTGGAAAATTGATTTTTACAATCAATACTACCATGAATCAATTTGATATTGATTGCGAAAAGCATGACATATATGCAAAAATAATTAAAATTGGTAATAACAAATTTATAAACAAATATCCTTATTATGGATTTTCATGTAGACATTTTTTTTGTCCAAAACCTACGCGAAAAAGACGACTTTTTTCGTTTGAAAATGGTGAACAAAATGAGCGATTTCTCAATCGTTTACGTGAGCGCTGAAAAATAGCATAGGTTTTGCACTAGTGAGGAAAACTTTTCCTCACTTGTGGTAAAAAGTACGTGTAACAGTGGGAAAAACTGATGCTCTGTCATGAAAATGTGATTGAATAAGCCGTCACGTGGCGCCATCTACAACTGAGACGGACGATCTGCAGCAGTCAATGTATAACTCTGACTCGTCCTCGTGTTGCTATTTCGTGCTGTGTCGTTCACCATTTTCAGACAAAAATGTCGTTTTTTTCGCGTAGTGGTTAAACAAAATAACTTGAACGTCAAATAAATGCTCGTACACAACCAACCATTTTTCACACTCATACCACAATATACTATTGTCCAACAGCCACGAAAAAGGACGACTTTTTTCGTCAGAAAATAGTGGAAAAAATGAGCGATTTCTCAATCGTTGACGTGAGCGTTGAAAAATAGCATGTTTTATCCACTAGTGAGGAAAAGTTTCCTAAGAAGTGGGAAAAAGTACGTGGAACAGTGGGAGGAAGTGATGCTCTGTCGTGAATGTGTGATTGAAAAAGCCGTCACGTGGTGCCATCTACAACTCAGATGGGCACTTTGCAGGAGAGTAAATGTAAATCCATGACTCGTCCGCGTGTTGCTATTTTCAGACGAAAAAAATCGTCTTTTTCGCGAATGCTCGTTCACAATCGACCATTTTCTCCAATCGTAGCACAATATACTATTCTCTGTCTATAACGTTTTACATTTGATAACTGATGATAGAAAATGTTATATACCTTAACTTAAAAATTTTTCGACAAATAAGTCAACAAATATCAATCAATATCGTCAACGATAAATAGTTCTAATTGTTATTAATGATTTAACATTTAACTCCAGAGTAGTGAAAATTAACAGAAGAAATTAATTTTGAAAGCAAATGCGAGATCATTTGTATAAACAACATCATTTCCCTTGATAGCATAAGTATTACGAACAGAATTTTTGCTTCTGCGCAAAAATTAACAAAAGCCCGATATATTTATTGATCACATTATTTACAACTATCATAATCACTAGAACTTGGTTGTGATGAGATTGAGGGAGAAAAATTAGTGCTTTTCCTGGAAGAAAGATTTGAATTCGGAAATTATTAACACTTTCTTTCATAAATGATCAAATGTAAAATGTTATACAGAAAAAAATGTCTACGTAAAAATGGCTAATATGGGTATTTGTTCATTAATGTGTTAATTATAGTTGTAATTATTTTTCGATCCATTTCATCACTTCAAAAATCAATATTAAAGAAATTTATGGTAATATTTATTGTAAACCAAAAATTTTCAACACGGAAAAGCCTAGAGTAGGTGTTTTGTTTACAAAATTTCTTATTAACAATTAAAATATTTCATTTTGATAATCTAAAATCACTTAGCATACAATGCTAATAACGTTTAGTGCGAAATAAAAAATTTGTCTTCGAGTAAAATAGCTAAATTAAATATTTAAGTTTAAAATTGGTAATAACGATAATAATGGGTTATTATGAAGAGTTTTCAGACATTAATTATAGTTTTTTTTTTAAATAAATATGAGCTATCCTAACTAAAAAAAAAATTTATCCCGCACGAAACGACATAGTTGACTGCTTAGTTTTACCAATTATTTATACATATTCACTTTAACAATATCAAAAATTTAGGTTCTCTAAGTATATCTGCATATAACACAATACATAGCGAGTTTACTTTTTATTTCAGAGAAAAAAAAACATCAGCAACAGTGGCCTTTTTGCTACATTTTTCGTTAAGTAAAAAATTGTTTTAAGAAAAAGTTAGAAATCAGCTTTAACGATTTGCTTAGAAATTTAATGTTGATCATTTCTAAAAAAAACTTCTAAGTCCGTTTTAAATTAAGAGCTGTAGACTATTTTCAACAGTAAATACCGGATCCATCCCACTCTTCTATCGGTAACCGGCTGGGCTCAGGAGTTTCTGGTTTTCTGTAGTTTTCCTCTTCTCTGACCAAATTTTCAGGCGAACGCGAGCGCTTCGAATAGAAATCCGGTAGCAGACGATATGGGATTTAGAGACTCTGTAGGATTGAATACGTCAGGCATTGTCTGGAGGTTTATTGAGAATTAGGGTAATTGGAGTACTTGCGTTTAAGTTAAAGGATTAATGTCTATCGATCTCCTGTGAAAGGAGAAATTAAGGTACACTTAGTAAGGTTGGATTCATTATATGTAAATAGCCAAAAAAGACTCAACTCGGGTAGCGTCCAAATGTCAAGCCATTTCGAACGCGGATAGCACATGGATGGGTGACGATCTGCGACGTACGACCGTGTTGTGTATTCGTTTGACACCAAGGATCATTGTGTGCATTCTATGGGTAGGGTCGAATCTCTGCCTTCAAACTCGACTGCCGACAAACCGACTGAACTCGGGAGGTGGTTTTCTGCAGTTTTCCTCTCCCCTGGCCTAATGTCCAGGGAAATGCGAGTTCTACTAACAGATTCGGATGCAGTCGCAAGTTTTCACTGGTATTGAATAATTTCATACAGTGATTCTGAGCAACAAAGGTGATCCGTGTATAGATCTCTGTTTCACCGGGGTTATATGATAAAAAGGCATAGCACAGTAGGTTTTAACCGCAACGCTATGAGACTTAAATAGACCAGCCTTACGAGGCACTAAGAATAATAATATAGCATATTAATTTATTATTATGGTTTAAATATTTTTATTTCTCAAAGATTTATATTTTTTCAAGAAAGTGTATTGAAAAAAAAAACAAGATTGGAAGGAGCAACGGAGGCGCGAGAAGGCAAGATGTGAAAAGAGAGGGTTAAACGAGGTTGCCGGAAAAAGGAAAAACCATCGAGGAAATTGGCCCGTAATATAAATCAAGATGAGCCACCTTTTCTCTTTCACTTTTCGTCTCTGTGGCGTCCTTTTCCTGATTCCCAACCCTTCTTCAGCTTTTCTCGCGTCCACGTTGCTATGTAAGCAACTCAAAGTTTCTACCCAATTTCTATAATCTTTCACTTTCCTTAGGCACTCTCACCCTTGCTATTCCCTAACTTACTCTCCCTTCATATGCCACATATTTCGCTTCAAATTTTCAGATTGAAAATGCCCCTCATTACTCCCTTTTGCGAAACGGAAATGTTCCAAGAACTTCCGAAGCGAAAATGCTTGAAAGTTTCTGATGCGTGAATAAATAAATGCAAGAAATTTAATGCAAAAGAGGAAAATGGAAGTTGAAAGGAACATAAACTTCAAGTCAAGGATGTTACTTGTTCTTTTTTCACGCTTGTGTTTTTGTTTTATTCTATTTACCCTTGGCTGATTTGACGATTTATTTTACAAGGGTATACAAAATGAAGAAATCAGCGATCATATATTCATCTGTGACATTGAATTTTTTTTTAATGTTGAAATTATATTTATTTTAAATAGAGAAAAAATCATAATTTTCGATCTGGATGCAAACCCTTCCATTTCCAGATAAAACTGTTCTAAAGGTAAGTATAAAAGTTAAGGTTTCCTATCAGGATAACCTGTGAATTAAAATTAATTTGAGTATCACTTTTGGCCACTACAGAGTGAGTGAAAGATCTCAAAGTTCAAAATATTTTTAAAAAATCTATGGTTTCAAAAACTATTCTCAATTTTTTATTTTCACAGTTTTCGATAACAAATAATAATATAGAATTCAAAAGTGTGTGATAGTCGAAAAAATTCAGCCATTTGCACCGAAATTTTGATGCAAAAAGTTCTTTTTCCAGGTCCTACTATTCTTGCCGTAAAAATGCGGCTGTTCGTACCAAAATTTCGGTACACACAGCCAACCAAGGCTACGATAGAATTATATGGCGGTACCTCCATGCTAGACTCTCTAATCTGGGGTTAGCAGTCTAAACTCCCCAATGTGGAAGCTGCAGTCTATACTCTCCAATCTTGTAATTAGCCGTCGAATCTCGATTTTTTTTAGCAAAGATGAGTTATTATAGCCGTAGAAAGCAGCCCGTGATTATTTATTAGTTAAAAAAATATTTTAAGCGTCAGTGTAATAAATATGAAGAAAAAAGAGAATTTTCGAAAAAGATTTTGAAATCTGTTCCGCTGTCGGGGTAAAATTTTGAGGTTT
This sequence comes from Andricus curvator, assembly GCA_932195095.1. NCBI lineage: Eukaryota > Metazoa > Arthropoda > Insecta > Hymenoptera > Cynipidae > Andricus > Andricus curvator. Next base: position 99,234 of record CAKNYM010047310.1, on the reverse strand, counting down.
AATTAGTTTCTAGAAACGCGTTTGTGTAAAAATAGGTTATTTATCATGCTAAAAATTGTCTTAAAGATTGTCTATATTTAAAAGTGAAATATGTCCAAAAGAATATGTAGAAAAAGGCATTTACATGACAGGTAAGTATACAAATACGGAAATATACGTCGCAATAAATATTCACAGAACATTCTATGGAGAGTTTTATCGAAACTATATTTATAACAACTTGAACACAAATGTTCCAAGATATTAACTTTCTTATCTATTCCTTTACTTTAAAAGCATAACATTGAGGTTCTACGAAATTAATTAGTTACAAAATCATTTAGTATTCACTAATTAATCGTTATATGCTCTTTCACATTATTATTTCACACACATTTTTTGTAATACAGTTTGACTAACTACATAGAAAAATCAATGAAATTTGCGGGAATGCTTGAAGACATATTTCGGATTTTTTAGAGATTTTCAAAATTTTAAATGCTTTTCTTGAAAATCTGTAAAAATCGGGATTCGAGGTTTTAGACTGCTAACCGCAGTTGGAGAGTCTAGCCTGAAAGTACTGATTTCAGGAACAATAATTTTTGATCTAGTTAGAATTTTTTGAAATACCAAAAAAATTACGTTTTTTGTATTTGGTTAAATGGCAGACCTGCTTCGAAATTTTTATAAAGTATTTCTCATAAAATTAGATCTTTTCGAACGTAAAAAGCACATCACTATTTTTTAAACGTGAAGAATGTATTCATTTTAGTTCTTAGGCCACTCCAAAAAATTCAAAAAAAAGAACCAAAATGAACAAATTACATTATTAAAAGTTGTAAAGTTTCTGTAAACGAAATTAGGAAAGATGTTTGGAAGACTCGCGATATCTTCGAAACTAAAAGAGATTTTCTGATGAAATTTAGACAGGTAATTCCTCTTACCTTAGCGAAGCCTTCGGGACCAGAAAAAAAAAATGACATATAATTAACAACACATTAATTATATGTATTCCTATTGAGATTTGTGCTAAAATTTCAAGATTTTGTAAAATTGTGAATGTGAATTTTTTTCTTAAGAAGGAAGAAGTTTTTCTGGAAATTTAAAATTTTTTATTTTTTACTATGGGAAATATGTAAATAAATATACAAGCGCGTCGCGGTCGGAGGACGAAACGAGCGCGCGCGGATAGATTCAGCATAAAAAAACAAACATGAACTCAGAAAAATCTGAACAAATCATGATGCGATCCCGATAAACTTATTATAATATCTCATCGCAGCCAATAATACTTTTCAAAATCCCATAAAATATGTGTGATTAAATTTGTAAAATAAAGCTGAAGCATAAACCGTATTTTATCGACGATATGAGTGAGAAACTACAAAAAATGTTTAATTTATTATTTATTTATACATTTTTTGTTCAATCAAACATTGTAATCTGAAATCTGAAGCTTCTAAAATTTCAACTGAAGTGTATTTATAAATGTACAGATTTTTGCATTTTTGCAGATTCTATCAATAAAAAGTACCCTCGAAAAGTAAGGGAAAAAGAATACAATTTATTAATAAAATATTGGAAATATGCCATGAAATGTTTAAGGGTTTTAGTACTCCCCATTTACTTCAGAAAAAGTATGCGTGGCAATATTTTTTGTAATAAAATGAAATATGTTTTGTTACAATTAAAGTATATTTTATACAATAAAAAATGAAAAATATAGGAAACTGGATGCCAGGATCTTAATACACTCTTTAGTTACTTTTTATCATACATAAATATACAAAATTCGAAGTAAATTTATTTTGATTCAAATCTCGAAACTCTAATTACATTTTTTCATAATTGTTGGCTACATAATGTTGTCATAAATCTTCGTCTGTAAGGCCACAAGACAGCATAAGACATTAATAGATATTATCTAACTTCGAAGTTTAAACTCTATCTCGTCTTAGCTTAAGACGACGTTAATCCGCTTTCAAATTTGGTATCTTCTGAATATTCATAATCCTTCTAGAATTAGGTTAAAAAAGCTGAGATAACTTTCTTAAAGTCGTTAAACACTTTACGACAAAAAAGGAAAACTGAAAAGTTTCACAGATTTAAAGTATAAAAGAATATTGAACCACACTAATACACTGTTTTCTAATCGATTAACTTAATAACAGAATAGTTTTTCTGAAAATTTTTCCTTCCTGATTTTTCTAATTCACATTTGTGACAAGTCACATTGCGGCATCTTTCATTCAGAAAAATTTTAAGTCCGGAAAAAAATTCCAAAAGTGCGGCAAGTGTTTGCGGCTAATCACATTCTAAGCAACTCTCATTTCGAAAAATTTAAAATCCAAAAGATTTGATTAATAATAATATGATTGATTACAGAAATGATGTGGGTCACATCCCTACCCCTTTCCGAGTGAGAGATGTGACTTGTCCCATTTTTTTTAATTTTTAATGGACTTCAAATTTTTAGAAATGGGAGGTGCCACCATGTGACTTGCCGCGAATGTGACTAGTCGGAGGTTGACATGGACCGGACCCGAAGAGACTAACATAAGATCTCCTGAAAATATTTTCAATCGAAATCTGTAATTCAAATTTGAAATTTTTTTGTGATGAATGTTATATTGACACTGGGTAGTACACGAACCGAAGTTTCATTTATCAAAGAACAACAAAGCATGCACTCGTCGGTTTGACAAGTCTGTTTCATATTTCATCTCTCACTTCTATAACAGGAACTGCGTTCGTATCCCGAGTTATTTTTTTTTTTCTATTTCCGACGTACTCGCGTCCCGTGAAATTCTCATGGGACTCAGCACGATATGCCGCGACATGTAATTCGATGTAAGAAGTGCACTTTCGTTAAGAGAAGACAGAAAAGATATAAAAGAGGGACTTCAATTTATATAGAAAATTGGAAATTAGATTTTCTTTAAACGATTTTTCTTCTTTATCTATATTTTTGTAAGATCCGATTACAAAGACCGAAGTGGCTTGAAAAATAACATTCAAATTTTTGTCCAGCTCATCTCGAGCGAATGATGAGCTGATTCGACAGAGAACTATTACAGTTACAACCCTATACTTCGCCTATTTGTGTAATAATGGCAAAAATTTGATTCCTATATAGAAAGGAAGAATTTTTTTCAAACTCGGAGGGATACCAATGGTATGAAATCAATTTGCTCGATAGGTGAAAAGTATTTTAAAAATTTATATTAATGAATATAATTATTCTCCAAAAACTACGTATCAATGAGAAATTAATTAATAAAAAGGTTTCTAATAGTTAACTTTTGTACCAATAATTATCTTCAATTCACATAAATTATACAAATAATGATATTTGACTATTTTTGAATCAAATAAAAAAATATTTCGAAATAATTGTACTTTTAACTTTCAATTAGTAGATTTTAACATCATAAATGATTTCTAAAACTATTTGCATATATATGGAGTAGTTTTTGGGGAAAATATTTTCCACTTCAACAAATACTTATCGGGGAAAGGGGGAATTATTTTTACATTTGGGTGGATACACTACCTGCTTTAGATATTTTTTACTCTTTCAATAACAAAAATAATAACATTTAATACTTTAAAACGATCGATAAAAAGGGCGTGGAAAATCCTATGGAAACTGTAGCAGACCAAATTTCTCCCTCTCCACCTCTGTAAATATTCATCCAAGTGACAAATATTTTCCCCATAAACTATCTTCGAATAGGACTACACTTCGCCAATATTTCAGTCCAATCGAAGAACTTATATTTTTTTAGTAAGTACTCTTGAGAAATAATGCCCCACATATGTAAGTAGTAGTAGGAATAATGTATAACAGTAACATCAACTGATCACAGATTAAAAGTAAAATGATTCAGAAATATATTTTCATCATTTTACACGGAAATATGTATAAAAAGCAGTCCTAAATAGTGACAAATAATTATTTGAAGTCAATGTATAGAATTCCTGATAATAAAACAAGAATTCGACGATCAAATTTGGACAAACACCACAAAATGCTCCTATTTCAATTCCTAAAAACACAAAAAAATTTGTTTCTTCGCACAAAAATAAAAAAAATAAATAAAAATGAATTCTTGTTTTATTTTCAGGAATTCTATACATTAACTTGATTATTGGACGTTAAATGGGATTTTGAATTTGATTTTAATCTAATTTAAAATTCTTAAATTTCTATTTGAAATCATTTATTTAAATTAAATTACAATTTACGATGTATAAATATTTTTTTATTGCTGCGTAGCTTTCGGAGGATATTTATAGGTGTAAGTACTAACTTTTAGAACCCTTTCCATTCAATCAATAAAACAATTATGGTTACCAATATGAAAAATCTAATTTATTCAAGTAATCCTTTCTATAATAAAAAATTAATTTTGTACCGAAGTAATGAAGAATTCGCTATTATTCATCATTTTGAGCTTTTCCCTAGATGCGCGAAAATAATATATATTTCATCTGCAACTCTTTGTAGGAAATTCTAGTACCACACTACGACTTTTGATTCCCTTCCGAATTTGAAAAAAAATTCTATATTTTTTCGCTCCGACCTAGCAAACATAGATAGGAGAGAATATACCAAGCCATTTAAAAAAAATTTCGATCAGTTGGGTAACAGAAAAAGAGTGAGGGTTAGGAGAATTATGGGAACAAGAGGGATGGTTGGGAGAGTCAGTAGCTAAATGAGAAGGATGTGCATAACTGGGTGAGGGGTGGAGAGCAGGGTAGAGGTCACGGCTGGAGAAGGAGAGAAAGAATAGAGATTACATAGGGAGCGGAGAGGGATGGAGGAGGGAGAAATATGGGACATTCTTAAACATTTTATAGAGATTTTAAGAGGTAAAAAGGAAGATCAAGAAGACCGGATGAGGTGGTAATGGTGACTCGAACAAGTAGAAATAAGATCAAAGTGATTAGAGGACAAGAAACATGAGTGGCACGTATATAGGATCAGCGGAGTGAGCTTAAAGGTGAAGACAGAATGACGGAGGTGGCGAGGTTTAGGGTGAGTTTAGAGAGGAGGTTTGAGAACATTCCAAATCATTTTCGCAAGTTTGGGTTACAAAGGGCTTGGAGGATTTAGAGGACGAAAGGGAAGGTAGGAAAAGTTAATAGGGTGGGGGGGGGGGGGGTGAGAATAAGGTGCCTTAGAATATGTTGGTGAGGAGTGAAAGACAGAGTTTAGGTGATGGTTGAAAAGAGAGAGAAAGAGAGAGCAAGGGGGCATAGAAGTTGAGGTACGGGAGACGGTAAGAAATATACTTTCAAACATTTTAGTGAAAAAGAAAGAGGGGCGCAGTCAGATAAACAAAAGGGGTTAAGAGGATAACGGTAATTCAGATAAGTTGAAATTAGAGAGAAGAGATGAGAGGAAGAGAATCATTTGTTAAGTTAAGTGCGCAGAGAAGATAAAGGAGAGGACGATGATAGTGGTAGAAAGGGGATGCGTGGTCATTCTAAAACGTTTAGTTAAGATAGGGTGATAGAGGATTATGGTAAGGGATAAAAGATTAAGGATGATAAGAAATGAGGAAAGGGGCGATAGCGAAGGTATGAGTGTAGGAGGCTCAGAATAAGTGATGAGGGAAAGAAGAAGGGATCAGGTAGTGGTGGTAGAGGAAAAAAATACTATTGGGTACGTAGGTGATATATAAAGGGTAGGGGGTGGGGTAAAAGAGCATATTATAAATAATTTCATAGAGATCCTGAGAGGGGCGAATAGAGATTTAGAGTAGCGGGAGGAGGAATTGTGCGAAGGGGCCAGTAGTAATGAGGGGAGGAGTAATGTGAGTGTAGAGAGAGTAGAGGGGTTGTAATATAAAAGCGTGCGAGTTTTATAATGGAGAGGGGAGAGATATGAGGATGCGAAAATATTTCAGTGAGATAAGAATAAATAAGGAGAAGATGATGGGTGGGATGGTGGATAGAGGAAGAGGAGGTACAGAAGAGGGGTTGAATTTTTTTACGAGATCATTTCTTTCATTGGAAACAATATTTTGCTCCAAATTCAATGCGATAAATCCAATAATAAAAATGTAGTATTTTTTCGAACGAGATGTAATGTACTTCACATCTCTAAATACCTGTTAGCGATTAAAGCAAAAAAATACAGTACGATAAAAAGGCGACGAGGACAAACGTGTTCACTGATTCGCGAGGCCACTCGACGTCCTCAAAGTGTCTAGCCGACAAAGACCGAAAATCGTCTTTTTAAATTCACCCGAGGCAGCTGAATTCTGGAACCGATCCAAGGAAAACGTTTCTTCCATCGAAGGAAAGCATGAGATCCAGTGAGAATAAGAAAAAAAAGGAAGGAACTCGATCGACATGGGCTTCTTTATATGTACCAAGCACAAATTCATGCCGCCTTTAAGATTGATTTGGCTCACATCAGGTTGGATCTAAATAAAATAAATAAATAAAAAATATACAAAGTTAGATCAACTTCAAATCTACAAATCAAATTGTAAGAATAATTTCAGACTTTCCAGCTCTAAATACTCGCAAACATGGAAAAAAGGGTTACTTTTCAAGAAAACAGGAGAATAACAGGGGAATAAATTCTTTCAAATAACAATAATTTAGGTATCATATTTCGAATATTTCAAGTCGAAATATATTGAATTTTCAAAAAAATAAAGGAATTTCTAACACAAACCGACAAATTATCATGAGAAGAGTTGAATTTTCCACTAAAAACCGGTGCATTTTTAACGAAATAGTGAAATTTTCAATTGGAAAAAGGAATCTTTCAGAAAACATTTGCGTTTCAACCAAGAAAAATTAATTTTAACAAAAAAATTACTTTTTTACCAATAATACAACAACAACAAGAATGAATTCTGGACCAAAACTATAGTAATAGACTTTTTAATTAGGAAGAATTAACTTTCAACCATGAAAGACGAATTTTCAACAAAAAAAGATTACTTTTCTACTAAGAGATGACTTTTCAATCCAAAAGGACGAATTTTCTATCCAAGAGGACTAATGTTAAACAAATCAGTTAAATTTTTTTACCAAAACAAAGATAAATTTCAAAAAAATAGTTCAATTTTCAGGAAAATAATTAAATTTTTAACGAAATAGTACAATTTTCAACCAAATAAGATGAATTCTGGGCTAAAAATATGATAGTAGACTTTTCAAATAAAAATATATAACACACAACAAGTACAAATCAGTTTTTCTCAAAAAGTGGGGTTTCAATTGTTTTGGTGAACATTTCGAGTATCCCTAGATTTTGACTTTATTATGCCAATTATTAGAAATTAATTCTATAAATTTAGTAACCTGTGTAATTACTAAACTCAAAAAAGTGTCTGGTTAAATCAAACAGAATTCCGGTTAAATATGCCCTTACTATTTTTTCTGGTTAGACTAACCAGAATTATGGTTGAATTAACCAGAATTCCGTTTGAATTAACCAGAAGTTCTGATTAAAATAATAAGAATTCTGATTACTTTAACCAGAAAAAATAGTAAGGCCTTTCGTTCTCAAATATGGAAGGACTTTCAGTATTTAAACGATGCATTAACACAGGCTTTAAATTCTTAAATATATTCAATAAAAGGAACATTCATTTCTGATTATTCCTCGACTCTCGAAATATCTTTTCACTATTTCGACAGCTTTTGAATAATTTGAGGACTCTCTTCATTATTTCAAGAATTATCTTGAACCTTCTCAAAAACGCAATATGAAAATTTGTTTAATTTGTGGTTTATCCTGAAGTCTTAGCCGGTCAAATAAAGTTTTAAATTTATAATTTTTTCCGAGTAAGATTAAACACAATTAGCAACACAATGCTTTTCGAAGAACAAGACGATATTTATTGGAAATGTAAAAACAAATATGAAAATTTCCGGTTTTCTAAAAATGTCCAGCTATTTTCCCGGTTTTTCCCGGTACTCATACATGTAGGCTAATTGCCGGGTTTCCCGACTTTCCGGTCAGTAGCCACCCTGTATAAAAGTTTTTCAATTTTTTAACGGAAGGCTTCTCCAGGCGTCATTTATAAATTAGTATGTCATTTTAATCTCGATTTTAATTGAAGTTTCAATCTTAGAAAGAGCTTGCCATAAACTTTTGTTTATTTCTAACCGCAAGTTACTTCCACCGCTCTTGTCAAGAGATAATGAGCAACTTCGGAGACAATCGTTCGCTGCTGCTGACAGGCCGCAAATTACAAAAAGTGTGATTGCAAAATTTACAAAATTTAACTATTAGTTCAAAACTGACGATCATATTTTATACAAGAATTAATACACAAAAAACAAAAGAAAATGAACATTTTAAGCCAAACGACGCACGATATGAAAAAAGTCAGAAGAAGAAAAATGTTTCTTTTTGAAAACCCCATAATATTATTGAAAGACTTTTTTCAATTTTCTTGAAAAATCGAAAATTCTAATTTTTATCGCACAACAAAATAATGAAAAATCAAAAATTTCATTTTGCGGTCAAACTATACAAGATAAGAAAAAAGACCAATTGATAAAAATTGTACATTTAAAAAATATCTACGAATTTTTTATCAATCACTTTTTGATGGGACGCGTAGTTTTTGTTTCATTTGTAAAAAAAACTGATTTAAGAATAAAATCAATTAAATTTTTGGACAAACGACGCAAACCACGAAAAAAATTAATGGACCAAAGTTGTTCACTCAGAAAAAAGCTACAAATGATTTATCAATTATATTTTAATAGGATGCGTAACTTTTGTTTCAATCGTGAAAGATAACATTAACAATAAAAAAAAATTTTGGAAAAACGACGCAAGGTATGAAAAAAGATGAACAGACAAAATTTTTCGTCCAAATTACATTTACAAATTTTCTTAGAACCAATTTACGCTAGGATGCATATTTTTGTCTCAAATCGTAAAAAATAACATTGAACATAAACAAATTAAATTTAAGGAAAAACGACACAAGTTGCAATAAAATGCATAATAACGAGATTGTTTTTTTATAGGATGCGCACTTTTTTTTGAATCATAAAAACAAGACAAGGAAAATGCGTCTGTTTTTAATATCAATGCATATTATGAATTGTACTAATATACATTTATTGAAATGATATAAAATTTTCACGGTAGTTGAGGAAAAAATTGAATGCAATATCAGGAACAAATATCAAAGTAATCATGATAAATACAATTTGTACTTTATTTTGCAATATCTAAATAAGCAATTATAGGCTGACGTACAGAAATAAATGTAATATACATTTGATATAATAATGTTGAACATATAATGGAAAAATTTCACATTTTGGACAAAATTGAGTGCGAAGCGCGAGGTACGTGATGAGAATGTATTCGTTAAAGCCGAAGGAGCTTCAACAAAAGAGAATTCACAATGAAAAAATTACAGTTTTCGATGATTTGACCTTCAATTTTAAAAGGTCTGTGCACAAATGTGGGGGAAATACAAAGACTGCGCGCGCAGCGCGGGGTATATACATTATCGAGCGCGAAGCGCGAAATAAATATATGATCGAGCGCGAAGCGCGAGATAAATATATGATTTTACTATTCACTATAATAAAGATTCGTCGTTTTTAGTTGAAAATTCATACTTTTGCGTTGAAAATTCTACTGCTGAGTCGAAACTTGTACTAGTTTGTTAAAAATTCATTTTATCAGTTCATTATTCAACTCTTTCGTTGTAAAATTGTTTTTGTTTTGATTGAAATGTAATTTTTTAACAGAAAATTTAACTATTCCATTTTTGGTTGAAAATTGATCGTTTTTAGATTTAAATTCAGCTAGTTGGTCGAAGATTTATGTCTTTTGTTGTAAATTTCGTCTTCTTTGGTAGAAAATTATGCATTTTGATTTGAAATTGAACTGCGTGGTTAAAATGGGAACTACTTTATGAGAAATTTATTTTAAAAATATAGCTTTTCTTTAATTGAAAACACAGCCACAAAAAAAAAACTTTTTTTGGGATCTGGAGGTCAGACCATGTTTATAATAGGTTTTTGGGGTCGCTG
>CAKNYM010047310.1:0-69217 GCA_932195095.1 Andricus curvator | reverse complement strand
CGACGTGCACAGATGGGCTCCTGTGGGCTTGGACGTGCACAGATGTCACTTTCCTAACTGTGCACGTGCACAGATGTTCCTTGCCCAACTGTGCACGTGCACAGATGTCACTTGCCTAACTGTGCACGTGCACAGATGTCACTTGCCCAACTGTGCACGTTTATGTCCTTACGTAAGGGTTTATAGGAGGGTGATCCTTTATATCTACGCATAATAAATTTTTAATAATTAAAATTATTCAATCCCGGTGGAATGGAGCGTACTAACTTTTCTAAAGTTTGTTTCAAAATATTTTAAAGGCTATTTTTAAGAAAACATTCCTTCAAAATTATTATAAATATAAGAAAATCTTCCTTTAAATTTATTTTGCTTCCTCATAGAGAAAGCTTTGTAATAGTTACATTTTCGAAAAAAATTTAATTCATTTAATTTAACTTTCGTCAGTTGATAAATGTCTGATACAATGTTCTGAAGCATGTTAATTGCATTTCTTAGCACGTTTTTACTACTTTAAAAATTGTTTTTTATAGTTCAAACTTTTTCTCATTATCATAATTCACAGTTAATGCATGCAAACAGAATATTCCTTGACTCGAAAATTTTCCATTGTTCTATAATATTAATATATTTGATTGAGGATTAAGAAAATTTTAACCAGTTATAATATTGGAAAAATTGAGATTTACAATTTTATTAAAATAATCAATCCTTCTTCTTTAATGAAGCAAATTATCTATTCGACGAGGAAGCAGAGTGCTCATGATATGAGCCCCGTACATCATCACATAAACAACAGTAAAACTTTGATAAAAGTTATTGAAAATTTTTTTTCAACTTCACTTTTTGTTACATCATAAGAAAATACATCAAATGAATAAACGATTTTGTGAAATCAAAGACAGATAAGTAACTTGAAAAAATAAAGACCTACCGAGTAGGCACGGTAGTTAGTAGTTAGACCCACTGGGAGACTCAAAGAAGCTTAATAAGATAAAAGTATTAGATAGTACATTTCGTGACTAATGCGGACTGACAGCCTTTTTGAAACGAGCGCAATGTTTTTGTAACGAGTCGTAGGTGAGGGCGTATAATTATACGTAGATATAAAAGACCACCCTCGTATCAACCCTCATGTACGAACATAAACGTGCACAGTTGGGCAAGTGACATCTGTGCACGTGCACAGATAGGCAAGTTCCATCTGTGCACGTGCACAGTTGGGCAAGGGACATCTGTGCACGTGCACAGTTGGGCAAGTGACAACTGTGCACGTGTACAGTTGGACAAGTGACATCTGTGCACGTGCACAGTTAGGAAAGTGACATCTGTGCACGTCCAAGCCCACAGGAGCCCATCTGTGCACGTCGAAATTTCGGCGTGCACAGTTGTCACTTGGACAACTGTGCACGTCGAAATTTCAACGTGCACAGTTGTCCAAGTACCATCTGTGCACGTGCACAGTTGTCCAAGTGACGACTGTGCACGTGCACAGTTGGCACGTGCACAGTTGTCACGTGCACAGTTGTCCATCTGACCAACGACGTGCACAGTTGTCCGTCTGGCCGTCGACGTGCACAGTTGGGCACGTGCAAAGTTGCTACGTGCAAAGTTGACCCCATCCCCTCAACCAAAGTCCGAAACAGAATAATTTTCAAACTCCCCTAATTTCAAATTTCCTCCCAAAAAGATGAATTTCCTACAAGAAAAAAATTTATAAAAATACATGAATTTTCAACTAACATAGATAAATTTCCATTTAAAAATATAATAGTTAATATTTCAGTTATTAAAATAAATTTTGAACAAAAAGAAAAAGAATTTTTAACTAAATACTTGAATTTTCAACCATGAAAATAATTTTTTAACAAAAACTAGAATAGTTAAATTTTCAGTAAAAATATTTATTTTGAACCAACATAAATAAATTTTCAAAAAAAAAATGGATTTGTTCAATTCTCAGTTAAAAAAATTAGTTTGTAATAAAAAAGTAATTTCAGCCAAAGAAATCAATTTTCAACCAAAAAGATTAATTTTCAACCAAGAAGATTAATTTTTAACAAATCACACGAATTTTCAACCAAATATTTGATTTTAAGACATTTTTAACCAAAAAGATCAGTAAGTAAGCGAATTCTCAAACAAAAAGATAAATTTTCAACCAAGAAGATTAATTCACTACCAAAAAAATTAATTTTCAATAAAATACATGAATATTTAACCGAATAATTGAATTTAGGGAATTTTGAACCAAAAAGATCAGCAACTGACGAAGATGAATTTTCAACCAAGCATGAAATAGTTGAAATTCCAGTTTAAAAATTAATTTTCGATAAAAAAAAGTAATTTTTAATAAAATAGTTAAATTTTGAACAAAAAAAAAGTATGTTCTTGACGAAAAATGTAAAAGTTGATATTTTAGCGAAAAAAGATTTTACTTTTAAACCAAAAACAGTTGAATTCGTCCAAAAAATATGAATTTTCAACAAAATTTTTGAATCCTCAAACAAAAAGGATTGATTTTTAACCAAATAGATGTGCTTTTTAATCAAGAAAGATAAAATTTCTACCAAAATAGATGAATTGTCAACCCAAAAAAAAATTTTCAACCAAAAAGAATGACTTCTTAACAAAATTGTTAAATTACGTGAAAAAATGAAAACAGCTTCAACTTCAGTTTATCAAAAATTCCCTGACACTGTCAGATTTTCCTTGATATTCCCGGACATTTCCTGACTTTCCCTGACCTTCCCAGAAAAGTTTTGAATTCCCTGACTTTCTCTGTCTTTCTGGAATTCCCGAACCTGCAGCAACCCTGTCTTATGAGGTTCAAAAATCTGGCCAGAAATAACTCTCGATATAATTTGGACCGCATTAAAAGTTGGAATTCGAAAAATATCGTTCTCTGCCTCGAGTGGGTTACTCTCACTACCTTCCATTGAGGACCCCAGGCTCCAGGGACGTTGAGCAAACTTTGACAGTTGTTAACCTTCATGGGACCGGATGTCGACAACTCCAGAAATGGCGATTTCACTGGATTCTGACTGCTTATCGAGGCAGAGTCGACACCACACCGTCCCTTTGGGACATTCGAAGGATGAGGAAAACGCCTGCCGCGAGGAATAGCAGGATCCTTGTGAGGCTGATTCGTGAAAGTGGATGAGATTCAAAATAACGCCTGACTCCTTTGAGACCACCATTAAGTAAAGTTCAAAACCTTACGGTCTTACAAAAGGATCAGGATTTCTCTGCAGTGCCACTTTTGCTGGTAAAATGTGGGGGATTAGATTACAAAAAGGGTTCCTTCAAAAATATTTTAAAGAGCCTTTCCTACATTTTTCATCTTGCAAACCTATTGCTTTTCATCTGTGTCAAAAAGAAATTTGTATTACCTTACAGTTTATGAAAGAATTTTATGCACAAGAAACTTTCAAACTTCAGGATCAATTTCCTTACATAATAAAAATGTTGAATATTATATTACAGTTGATATGAGGTCCTTACAATGAAAAATTTGTATTCATGATTTGTTTATTTTTGTGTTTTCATACAAGGCTGAGCAAATACTTTTGGAGACTTACAAATTTGAATTTAATGCTTTCCATTACAGTGATATGAAAAGTATAAACGAGCGCTTATTAACATTGATTATCGTTATTGACATTGATGATCGTAGTTCCCCCTCGCAAGTAACGCAGTTGTTTGCTAAAGAGTCTAAAGACCGATTTCAAGTTCCATAATAAATCAAGAATACTTAAATATAGGAAGTGTCTACGTGTACCGAAAAAATGCATCTATACTCGAGCTATACGTACCGAAATTTCGGTACACGTAGACATGGCCATAAATATATTAAAATATCAGACTTTCGAGTCCAAAATTCTCAAAAAATATGGGGATTGTGATAATTTTTCACGGAATATTTTATTATATTAATAAACTTTCGATCAGATAGTTGAATTTTTAACCAAAAAGACCAATTTTTTTAAGAAAGTTGAATTTTCAACACAAAAAGTTCATCTTCAACCAAGAAAAATAACTTTTCTATCGTTAGAGATGAATTCTCAACAAAACATATGATAGTTGATAGTTTAACGAAAAAAGACGAATTTTCAACCCATTAGTTGAATCCTTAATCAAAACAGATTAATTCTTACCCAAACAGTTGCATTTTCAACCAAAAGGGGTAAATTATCCACCAAATAGTTTACTTTTTAGCTAGAGAAGATTAATTTTTAATGAAAAAGGTCCATTTTTACTAAAAATGGAATAGTTACATATTGAGTTAAAAGAATAATTCTTACCCCAAACGAATGAATTTCCACCAGGAGTTCAACATTCAACCATATGCTTTAATTTTTAACCAAAAATATATCATCTCTTAATCAAGAAGAATAATTTTTACTAAAAATGATGACTTTTTAACCAAACATATTAATTCACAATCAAATAGTTGAAATATCAACTAACAAATATACATTTTCAACCAAATATTTGAATTTTTGAACAAAAAAGATAACTTTTCAACCCAAAATGGAATAGTTAAATTTTCAGTTACAAAATGAATTTTCAACCAGTTAATAAACAATTCAATCAGAAAATAGTTCAATTTTCAACCAAAGAGATGAACCCTTAACTAAAAAAAATTTAACAAAGTATTTTAATTTTTAACAAAAAACGTACATTTTAAAAAAAATTGTTGTATGTTGAAGCCAAAAATACAAATTATCTACCAAACAGTGCAATTTTCAGCCCAGAAATATGATTTTCGACCAAAAATTTGAATTTTCAACAAAATTTGACTAAAACTGTGAATCTTCAACATAAAAAATGAATTCTTTACAAAGTAGCTTATCTTTTAACTCAGTAATTGATTCTTCAACTGAGAAAATCTGTATTGTCAACGAAACGTGCAATAGCTGATATTTCAACCAAAAAAGATTAAATTTTCAACTAAAAAGAGGATTTTTTGATTAGGAAGACTAATTTTTCACCAAAAAACAAAAAAAAAACGAATTTTGATACACATAACATGAAGAGATAAATCTTTAACAAAAAAAAATTAATTTTTAACAAAGTTGTTTCAATTTCAACCAATTATTTACATTTTTGACCAAACGAGATAAATTTCGAACCAAAAATATGATAGTAGACTTTTAAGCCATCAAAAATTAATTTTTAACCAATAATAGTTGAATTTTGTTATTGGGTTTTATGAATTCAGATCACATTTAAGCCTGTAGTGGAACCGTAGTCTTTGGCGCGACCACCGCCCTACTCAAATTGGTAACGTTGTTTAAGGACGGACCCTAAGTAGAAAGTCTCGGTTTAAGTCAGCCATTTTCGTAGGCTGACTCGGCCGACCGTTACTACTTCCAAGACCCTGGGACTGGAACTTTTTTCTCTATCCGCAGCTCGAGGGGTGTCTCACTCAGGATTCAAATGAAATCGTACGAACAAAGTAAACGAATTCGTACAAATCCTAACGATTTTGATGAATTCTGATATTGACGAACCGGAATCCTTTTTTCGGAATCGGGAGCTTGTCCCCTTGTAGTATAAAAAGGACGGAGAAAGAAAAAAGTGAGAGGTTGGTTTTTTGGTTGCCTTTTTCCCTTTTTCTCCCTGTTTTTTCCATTATTTTATTCTTTTCTCTAATTAGCTGAAAAGGGAGGTTGTTTTGGAATTTTATTTTTTTAATTATGAATATTTTTCCTGCTTATTTTGCAAAAATTATTCGTAGTGAAATGAAATTCTTTTCAATGTTAATTAAAAAATATTTTTAAATAGAGACACTAAACAAATGATTCTTTCCAATCTGCAGGGTTTACTTATGAATAATTTTAAGATTCCTTTAAATCCAGTTTACATAGTTTTACCTCAATTTTTTGTAAGAAATATTTTCTTTCATTTAATATAAAAAAATAATTTGTGTAATAAGTATGCATTGAATTTTAGTGAAAAACATTTTTTTAGAAATGTATTTAAATATTTTGGATTGTTTTCTTTTCCTAATTGGAAAATTAAATAATCTTAATAGATTGATCTTAGAATCACCTACAAATGATTTAGGTTTAATTGTAGAAGAATAATTTTAAGTTTTGAATTTTGCAAAATGTGTGAGGGGAAAAAATATCGAAGACTTTGAGACAATTCTTTTAATTTCTCAGGATTTAAAAATTTTTTAGGTAAACTCAATTATACAGGGCGTCAAGAGAACGAAAAAATATTCTTAAGCTCGTTCTTAAGATTCATAAGAAAATTTAAAATGATTTTTTTCTTAATGAATTCTAAGATAAAATTGAAAAAGAATACAAAGCATTTTAAATTATTTCCTCAAATTTTGAGAAAGAGTATGTAAAAGATTTAAAAGCAAAATTTTGCCACAATACATAATTTTAGAACAAATTTGAGTATAAGATATTTTAGGAATTTTGAAAGGTTTCAAGAAAATAAAAAAAATTCTTTAGGTTCCTAAGAAAAATTAAAATAATTTTCCTTATGAAAAATTAATTTTAAGAGAAGATTTAAAAAGATTTCAAGACATTTTAAAAGATTTCTAAAATTTTCAAAGAAGAATCTGAAAGATTTTCAGACAATTTTTAAAAGGTTGCAGAACTAAAAAACATCACGAAAAATTTAAATAATTCAAAAATATTAGAAGGTTTAAAAAATTTGAGAGGATAAAAAAAGGAATTTCTTAAGATTTATGGGAAAATTTTTCAGGATTTTTTATTTTGAAGAATGAACTGTAAGGGATTTTTTATTTCTTCCAAACTTCTAAATGTCGTGAATATCTTTTAAAAAGGCTCGAATTTTTCCTAATATTTTTTAGAATCCTGTAAAATATATTTTTTTAAATCTTCTAGATTCTTTTTTAACACATCTGAAATATTCAAAAATATTTTTTAATTTTTTCAAGAATCTTATAAAATTTATATTTATATAAGTTTAAAAACAAACTGATAATTCGTCTTTTGTTGTAAGTAATTTCAATATTTGTGACTAAAAAAAATGTTAGAAGCTTTCAGTGTTACATCAAAATGTTGTTTTATTTATTTCTATACAACACTTCATCTTAAAAAACCTTTTTTTTTATTTAGAAAACCTTTATTATGTTTTTAAACATAATACAAAAAATGTTACGGAACTGTGGTAAGGGGGGGGGGGGGCGAAGGAAATGTTACGGTCTGTTACACGGGGAAGGGTATCTGTCGGTATTAAAATGAACATCAACACCGGCGGGAAAAAATAACAAAGCTTTTATTCTGTGGCGACCATCTGATAAAAACTTTATATTTAATAAAATGGATAATAATTATTTAAAATATATAAAATTTAAATTTAAATGATAAGAAACTTATTTTCCGTTTTTGACCCTTCTACAAGAGTAACTTTTTCGTCAAATAGATTAAGAATAATATATTTTATATTATTTTTAGCAAGATTATTTTGATTTAGGCCTTCTAAATATTTAATTTCATCAAGCCAATTATCAAATTTTATAACCATGCATACTGCGCAGGTCCGAGATTTGTCCGGTCGCGAGGTCGTTGCGGGGACTCCCCTCGAATTCCTTACGAATTCAAGCATGAATCCCAATGATTCCCGACGGTTCCACTCGAAGTCCTTACGGACTGCTACGAATACTTAACGATTTCATCAAAAACCATCGGACTCGTACGGATTTTCCGTTTTCAAACGATTATTTCACGAATTCGTACCATCCCTGCTGATTTCCTACTTTGATTTTTACGGCATACATTGCCTTACCGGAATCCTTACAGATTGCCCTCTGATTTCTGACGGAATAAGCCGTGATTTTTTGAGTGAGACGCCCCTCGCCGCAGCTTCTGAAGTGGTTTAAATAACTGCCAAGAATAATAAATTTAAAATCTTTAAATTTTAATTAGAAATTGTTTCATTCCGTTTATAAAAGATTCTATATGAAAAATATTACTAGATTCAGAAAAAGTAGGAAATTTTGAAAATTAAGTTCTGCGACCACCCTGATATTATATTCTTGATAGTAATTTATTTTCCTTGTGTTTGTATTTCTGTTATTTGCGGTTGCTTCCTCCTGAACATTTTATTTCTAGTTCAAAATTTTATAAAACTGCAAACTGTTTGATAAAAATGGCGACTAATACATTCTTGAAAATTCAACTATTTGGGTGGAAACTCAAAATAATTTAATAAAAATCTATTATTCATTCATTATAATTACTTTATTATTCATTCATAATAACTCATTGTAACAATTTTTTTTAATAAACTATTTCGTTTAACATTAGTTCTTTTTTGTTTAAAATTAACTTTTTTAACTGAATATGTATCTGTTTCATTTTTGATTAAACAATTAAACATTGATCTTTTTGAGTTGAAAATTCGTCTTTTTTGGTAGAAAACTAATTCTTGGTTTGAAATTTCCTCATTTTTGGTTAAAAATGCATTATTTCAGTTGAAAGTTCATCTTTTTGGTTGACAATTAAACTATTTGATTGAAAATGCAATTGTTTTATTGAGAATTCGTCTCTTTTGCTTTAAGGTTCAACTAATTAGTTGTAAATGCAACTGTTTGATTAGAACTTTTTTTTATGAATTCATCTATTTGATTAAAAATTTATCTTCCTTGATTAAAAATTAACTTTTATGCTGAAAATTCACATTTTCGGATTAAGAAGTTCATTATTTGAAACAATCGACTTTTTAACTTGAAAATTTGACCATTCGTTAAAAAATGCATCTTTGTAGATAGAAAATTCATCTTTGTATGCATACATACATTGATTAGCAGTTCGAACTCGAAAGTTTATTGCCTCACTACCCGATTCGGGTAGTGTTTCTAGGTGGATATTTACTACCAATGTGGGCCCACCACACCCACGACGGGCCAACAGCACGCAGTATTCCTGAACGGTCACCCATCCAAGTACTAACCGCGCCCAACAATGCTTAACTTCAGTGATCTTACGAGAACTGGTGTTTTCAGCGTGATATCGCCGTTGGTACAAGGTTGAAAATTTAAGTCTTTGGTCTAAAATTCAAGTTTGTTGTTGAACATTCATCCATTTATACAGAAAATTCGTCCTTTTAAATAAAAAATTCATTCATTTTTGTTGAAACTTTAACTGTTGTTTAAAAAATTCAATTATTTGCTTGAAAATGCAATCGTTTTTGTTGAAAGTTTGATCTTTTTTGTTTGAAAATTCATCTTCGCAGGTTGAAAATTTAAAAATTTTATTAAGGATTTTAATATTTTCTTGAAAAATTAATTATTTTCTGAAGCGTAATCTTGTTTGGTTGAAAACTCAAATCTTTTGTTGGAAATTCGGTCTTTTGTCTTGAGAATTTATCTTTTTTGGTCGAAGTGAATCAGTAAATTTTTAATTTTTAATCTTCAATTGTTTCATCCCGTTTATAAAAGATTCTATTTATAAAATATCACAAGATTAAATGGCTGGTCTTTGAATATTAATGCCAGGGAAAATGAAAAATTGGTCAGGGAAAATTCAGGACTGCATAAAATTTTGAAAATTTTAGTACGGACCTCAAAACGCCACATTGTACAAAACGCTGAACCAATCAGAATAATGGTCTGCAGTTTCTCCATTGACTAACGAAGTATCTGCCCTGCTGCAAGAAAACGGATTCAAGCGGATAGGAATTAGCGTATTCAAACGGATAGAAATTTTTTTATCCGTTTGAAGGAGCACTTTGCATCTTTTTCAATCATGTTCTATTCTCTGTTAGATTTTCAAATAATAATCCGTTTGAATAATTTTCAATACGTGAAGTGGAATTTAATTCGACCCTATCTGTTTCAGACCGAAATTTGTTATCCTCATCTATCCGTGAGGTGTCCTATTTATCCGTTCTAATCCGTCTTCATATCTCCGTCACATATCCGTCCATATCTATCCGTTTCAATCAGTCTTCAACTAGTAATACCCAATCCGCGTCTATCTTTTTGAATCTGTATTGAACTAATAATATTCTATCCTCGCGTATCAGTTTAAACAAAAAAATTCTATCCGTATGTATCTGTAGTGAAAAATATAATGCTAATTCGTATTTGATAAAAAATCACGAATTATAACGGACAGTCCATAAGTTTTTTGATGAAAGGATTGAAGAAGGATAAGTAAAAATTGGCACGGATTAATATTCTATCCGGTTACATGATGATAAAAATCAAAGTAGTTCTCGGATAGACAAGGCTTAGGTGACGGATAGAAGGATTGAAGAGGACAAGCATTGAATGTCACGGATACCTATTCAATCCGTCATAAGTGACGAGATAAAATCTAAGTAGTACGCGGATAGAAAAGAATGCGGTGACGGATATAATACTCTGGATTTGGACAGATAGGCAATACATTTTATGGTAAAAGGATTGCAGATGATAAGAAATGATTGGCACGGATTAAGATTCTATTCGTGTTACATAACGAGAACAATCAAAGTAGCTCGCGGATAGACAAAGATAGGGTGAAGGATAGAAAATTATGGATTAGAACGGATAGGCAATACATTTTATGGTGAAAGGTTTGCAGATGATAAGCACTGATTGGGACGGATTGAGATTATATCCGTGTTACATAACGAGAAAAATCAAAGTTGCTCGTGGATAGACAAAGATAGGTTGAAGGATAGAAAATGATGGATTAGAACAATTAGCCAATTCTTTCTGTAGAGAAAAGATTCATGAGGATGAATATTGACTGGCATTGATAAGTATTCTAACGTGATAGTTAACAAGGAATGTCAAAGTAGGTCGTGGATAGAAAAAAATAGAATGATGGATAAAAAATCGTGGATTCGAACGGATAAGCAACATGATTTTTGGAGAACCGATTAAAGAGTATCGGTAATGATTGGTAAGGATGAGTATCCTATCCGTTTTGCATAACGAGAAAAATCAAGTAGGTCGCGGATAGAAAAGGATAGGTTGTCGGATAGAAAATTATGGATTGAAACGGATAGGGAATATAAATATATTGTCTATCTGTCTCAATCCATCATTTTTCTAATTTTTCTTGTGGAGAACCGATTAAAGAGAATAAGTAATGATTTTCACGGATTGAGATTCTATCCGTCTTACATAACGAGAAAAATCAAAGTAGGTCGTGGATATGCAAGGATAGGGTGACGTATAGAAAATTATGGATTAGAACAGATAGCGAATTCTTTCTGTGGAGAAAGGATTAAAGAGGATAAGTAATGATTCGCACGGATAAGTATTCTATCCGTGATAGTTAACAAGGAATGTCAAAGTAGGTCGTGGATAGAAAAGGATAGAGTGACGGATATGAAATTATGGATTGGAGCGGATAAGCAATATGTTTTGTGGAGAACGGCTCAAAGAGGATAGGTGATGATTGGCACGGATGAGTATCCTATCCGTGATAGATATTGAAGAACGTCAAAGTAGGTCTTGGATAGACTACGATAGGGTTGCAGATAGAGATTCATGGATTATAACGGTAAGAGAATCCATTTTTTAGCGAAAGGATTAAAGAGGATGAATGTTGATTGAAACGGATAAATTTTTAATCCGCGATAGGTGACGAGATCAAATCTAAGTAGTTGGCAGATAGATAAGGATTGAGTCGCGGACAAATAATGAAGGATTGAACCGTATAAGTATAAAAACGGATAGTAATACAGAAAAACGGATACAGAAGGATTAAAATGGATAGATAAACCGGATAAGATTATTATTCAAATGGATAGATGGATATTCAAGAGATAAATACGGATTGGACAGTATAAAAAAGTATTCAAACGGATACTTATGAATAGATGACGGATTAAAACGGATAAGGTTTCAATCGGTTTACTTCCAGCAGGGTAGCAGACAGCTGGCGAAAATTCAATTTATGATTTCTAAGTTCTAACAGAAATATTTCTTAACTTTACTTCACTTGAAATTTTGGAAAAGCATCAGCTACTCCTATCCAAATTTCACTAAAAAACTTTTGTTCAATCACATATCACATATCAGAATCATGAGAATAATTTTTCCTCCTCTATGCTCTGCCGACATGAAGTCACTCGATGAGAAAAAATTGGTCACCATCCACATGTCAACTTTTGGCACATTCACGCTGTCACACACAAACGCGTTTTAAATAGTAAATACAAAAATAGTAGCAATCCGCTGAACGATCAGATTTCCTAGCAACTATTCAAAAAGTATATTGTTAAATATTTTTAAAAAATGTTCATATTCATTTGAAACAAAATTCCCTTAGTACTGAGATTAATTTTTTAATGCTCTTTTAATTGAACTGAGGAAAAAAATATTCGACAATATACCACAACACCATTTTGAAAACTAATATTTTCGTCCACCCTGCACGTTGTAATACAATTGATTGTCAGCAAACAAGAGTTAATACAACGTCCATCGAGTAAAGTGGTCACTGACAAGGGTGTGTCACTGTTATAATTTTCCAGGAGCATCCATCGTACCTTTCCTTTCTCGGGTGCGAAAGAGGTGTCCTTTGTACATACACATAGGGGTACTGAGTGCCGGAGGCCTTGGATGCCAATATTAGTTGTTTGTACTCCCTGTTTACTGAGTGCATGCTAAGTGCATTAGAGTGGCCGTGTTTTCCTCGGTTATCAATGTAGCGGACTTTATATCGTCCTAAGAAGGAAATTTAATTTTCCTAAATTTTCTTCGCATCCGTTGATGCAGACTTAATTCTTTGATGTTGGCACACATCGCAGAACCTTTACAGGACGTAATTTCTGAACTTATACATGTCATAGTGAATTTGCGGCGTGTCACAAATTTACTGGGAGGCAGTGGGGATTCACCTCACTTCAGATTTTATTAAAAAAAATTGACATCCGCTGAGAGTTTTGACACAAAACTGAAAAGAGGTGGGATACACTTCCGAAAAGCACGTAGCTCTGATTAATTTAAAACTCTGTACGCCTACGTATTTTGACGCGCTTATTACGAATATGATAGTGAAAATGAAAGTTTTCAACAAGAGTTGAAGGGTTGAGTACATAACTAGATAACCAAAATCTTTTTCGAAAATGGGCTTTTTGCATGCAAAATTCTTTAAAAATCGAATATATGTTCTGTTAAAAGGATTTTTCAAAATCTCATTTTTAATATATTAATAAAAATATTGGTAGTTCAAAACCAGAAAACTGAGTTTCTGTACTTGTCTCCCATTTTTTGTATTGCCTAACCTCTTACCATTTTTTAAACCATCTTCCCCACATAGCACACTTCCCGAAAAAACCTGGTCTTTTCTTAAGACTTGGTCCAAGTGCCCGCGAGAAAAAACCAGTTCTCCCTAGGTTTAGACCTATACTTAAACCCAGGTTAAAACATAGGTTCATGTCCGCCACGATTTTTTGGTTTTTGAACAAATGTAACAATTCCACACTTTTTCACGGCCATTTGGTATTTTTAATAAAAATAGCGTAAATTAATAATAATCAAGACAGAAATTGAATTTGTATTAAAATTGGTTATTTGTGTTAAAAAGAGGTGGGCAATCGCTGGTACTTTTTTTATTTCGCTTTTGAAAGAAATCGGGATTTTTAGATATCAGCATTAGTAGGAAAAGAATTGCATTTTCATAATTCTTAAAATTCCTAAAAGTGCACGTATATATAAAACAAATTCATTTACTATGTTAAATCCGAAGACGTTAGTTACCATCTTGGACATCAAAAGGTATACAAACGGGCGGGACGCCACGCAATTGAATTCGCTGTTCCAAGCTGAAGCGTTCTTATATCCTTGGCAATTAATCTCATTTGTGAGAAAGGGTAGCACCCAGCGCTGCGCACCGACCTAATGCGGAACTAATGCTGTCAATGTGCCTGCGCGGCTGAAGTGGCATTAATAGCGGGAAACTTAAATCAGTGTCCCGCACAGTATAAGGATGGTATCACTTACAGTTTCCAAATCTGAATAAAGCTTAAAAATTGGAAAATATCATCACATACCTTTGTTTAAAAATATTTACGTAATGATCGGAAGTATTTCAATTAATTAATTCAATTGCATTTAAGCAGGTCAACATATAGGGGAAACCGCCCTACAGTAGATAGGAAAAAATTCAACAGCATATAACTGCATCAGTTTTCAAAAATCAAGAAAGATTATCGTTGTTAAATAAAGCTTACATATTGAATTGAGTATTCTTATAGAAAAAAATATCACGAAATTAATCAATTGGCTGTGTCAAACATTTTTATTAGACCTGGTCAAGGCTGCGATTTTGACACCTTTGTCCATCAATAGATAATCGTTTCTGGTATTGCTTCTAGACAAGACAGAATACTCCATTCTGGATAATTATGATTTATCATTAGTATACTTACAATTAAAATCAATTTATTGAGTAAATAATAGTTGAAACTATGATTATTTTACAAAAATCGCAAAAGTTTAAATTATTGACATTTTTTTTATCTTTGATATACCGTGAGATTGGTACGATTGGTACAAGATGTTTAATCTTTATAAAATTTAACCTGACCTGCGATGACAGAAAAGTGCAGCATTTTTACATACCTTAATCCTAAAAATGATATCTTTTCCGAAAGGCTCCTTAAAACACAACTAAAATTTATGAGCTTTTTAAAAACCAATAATTTACACTATTTTCTTAGTTTATTATTTACAATAATTTGAATTTAAAAACTTCACGAATCAAAATAAACAAACAAACACAACCTCTAACTTAAAACCGAGATTAAAACAACTGCGAGACAGTCGCAGAGCTGCCAATTTTGACAGAGACATTTTTTGTAATTTTCCGATTATCTACTGTTGGTTATCTACTGTTGGAAAATGTATTATCTAATAAAAAGTCCTCAAATATTTATAAATAATAAAGAAAGAACAATTTGTATTATTAAATATTGTTCATTAAACTTCCAGCTTCGGTTCTAATGTATAATCATGTCATAAAAATATTGCATTAAGTTAACAAGTATGAATAAAGAAAAGGTGAAATTTTTTTTTTTCAGGTTAAAAATTAATTTTATACTCTCACGCATTAATTAATTATAAAATTTCAATGAAACTTCGTTAGAAAATATAGTATCCTTGCTGAAACGTTATAATAACAAAAGTAATTAACAATTTTTGTCAGTTTTCCAGTTAATTAAGATTATCTACTGTAAATCATTATCTACTGTAGGGTGGTTTCCCCTATTCTAAGTCTCTGTTTTATAGGGTCTCAAAAAAACTTCATAAGTGAAAAAATGGGTTTTGCGAGTTTTTGGCGCTGATTATAATTTTTTTGCGTTTTTTAAAATGCAAATTGTTTTAAATACATAAAATACTACTTTATACTGATAATTAGATGTTTCAATGAATTGTTTTAACAATTTATTATTGTTTTTAGCAATTTTCTGTTAGAATGGAGATAGAAAGTCGCGGTTTTTTCAAAAATCTTCCACTTTTTGTACAATTTTTGATTAGAGAGAGGTAACAGTACTTAAATGTTAACTAACATAATTGTTTAAAAAATTTATTATTATTGTTAATAATATTGTCTTTGAATAATGCTAGAAATTGCGGTTTTTTTCTGAAATTTTCAACTTTTGTTTCACTTTTTAGTTGAATTGAGTTAATATTCAAGAGAAAAGTGAAAATAATTGTTTAAACAAATGATTATTGTCTATAGCGATTTTCTTCTATATTAATACTAGATAGTTGCGGTTTTTGTTTTGAATTTTTTCTCTTTTGTCCAGTTTTTAATTAAAGTGAAGTAATAATTAATTCGAGTTAACAAAAATAATTTTTCAAACAATTTATAATTATTGTTCATAATATTCTCTTTGCTTAGTGCTAGAAAGTTGCGGTTTTTTCTGAATTTTTTAACTATTTGTCTAATTTCCACTTGAAGTGACTCAATAATTATTTGAGTTGAGCAAAAATAATTATTGAATCACAAATTATTATTTTGAATAACAATCTTTATCTATATTAATGCCAGATAGTTGTGGTTTTTTTTACATTTTTAACTTTTTGCCCACTTTTTACTTAGTGAGGTAAATAGGTAAAAATAGGTAAATAGTTGTTTAAACAATTTATTATTGTTTATAACTATTTACTCTCAGATAAGTGCTAGAAAGTTGCAGTTTCTTCTGAAATGTTTATCTTTGCTTTGCCTTTTTAGTTATGAACAAATGATAAATAAACATCACAGAGAAACATATTTCAAACAATCTCTTTCTTTTTCGTGAATATATTTTGCTGGAGGGGGGCTGATATCAAAATATGTTCAATTCCAAATTTTTCTTCTACTCTTTGCAATAACTTCTTGTTGTAATTTAAAACAAAACGTTTACAAGTCATTTACACACCTAGTTTTCCCAACTACTCCTAATTATTCCATTCTTTGTTTTTTTCTTCTGTGTAAGATAGCTTTTTTGTTTGAATTAATTTTTTTTTTTAAACATTGGGAAAAGAGAAAAAGTAATTCACTTAAAAAAGTAGAATAATATTTAAAAATGATTCTTTTTGAGGTTCACTTATTATTTGTTCACAATTAAAAAGTCAAAGCAAAACGAAAGATTTCAGAGAAAAAGCAACTTTCTAACATTAGTCTAAGAGAATATAGTTGACAACAATAATAAACTGTTCAAATATGCATGTTTGTTGACTTGCATTAATTATTATCTCACTAAGTGAAAAGTGGAGGAAAAGTTCAAGAGTTCAGAAAAAACCGCAACTTTTTGGCACTTATCTAAGAGAAGATAGTTATAAATAATTATCAATTGTTGAAACAACTATGTTTGTTAACGTCCATTATTTATTTCTTTACTAAGTAAAAAGTGGGTAGAAAGTTAAATATTTCAGAAGAAACCGCAAATATTTTGCATTAATAAAGAAGAAGATAGTAATAAACAATAATTATTATAGTTGAATTTAATTAATTATTTACCTCACTTTAATTAAAAGTTGAACAAAAAGTGGAAAATTTGGGGAAAAACTGCAATTTTCTGGAATTATTCTAAGGGAATATTATTAACAATAATTAATTGTTCAAACAATCATGTTAGCTAAAATTAATGAACTGTCACCTCTCTCTAATTGAAAATTGGACAAAAAGGAGAACATTTTTTTAAAACCCGCGACTTTCTATATCCATTCTAACAGAAAATTGCTAAAAATAATAATAAATTGTTGAAACAATTCATTGAAACATCTAGTTATCAGTATAAAGTAGTATTTCATGTATTCAAAACAATTTGCATTTTGAAAAACGCAAACAAAAATCATAATTAGCGCCAAAAACTCGCAGAACCCATTTTTTCACTTATGGAGTTTTTTTGGGACCCTATAAAATATACTTATCGGGGTCATAATTGAAAAGTAATATTTTATTCGTATTCTATGGCTAATTATGAAGAGAAATGTTGAGTTTCAACTCGATTTAGCTAATATTGAGGATTCTGAATAAAATTTACAAAAACGTCCTTTTTTATGGGAAATACGTATTAAACTTCATGGGGCTTGCACCACCTCTAAATATCATAAAAAATTGATTTTCTTTGCGTGGATCCGAACCTTCGAATTTTTAAATGTATTTTAATAAGTGCTATTACGTTTTTCATTTACTTGTAGCGCAAAATGTTTATGGATTAAAAATTTTTCTGTTTGGATCTCTCCGATTTAATTGAACTTAGAAATTAAATGTTTAAAACATGCACAGTATTGCAATGCAATTAAAACCTAATATATGTTGTCCTGCTTAAATGCAATTGAATTAATAAATTGAAATACTTCCTGATCATTACGTAAATATTTTTGAACAAACGTATGTGATGATATTTTCCAATTTTTAGGCTTTATTCAGATTGGGAAGCTGTAAGTGATATCATCTTTATACTGTGTGGGACACTGATTTAAATTTCCCGCTATTAATGCCCATTCAGCCGCGCAGGCCCATTGAGAGCATTAGTTCCGCATTAGGTCGGTGCGCAGCGCTGGGTGCTACCCTTTCTCACAAATGAGATTAATTGCCAAGGATATAAGAACGCCTCAGCTTGGGACAGTGAATTAAATTGCGAGGCGGCCCGCCCGTTTGTATACCTTTTGATGTTCAAGATGGTAATTAACATCTTCGGATTTAACATAGTAAATAAATTTGTTTTATATATACATGCACTTTTAGGAATTTTAAAAATTATGAAAATTTAATTCTTTTCCTAAAAATCCCAATGTTTTCAAAAGTGAAATAAAAAAAGTACCAGTGGTTGCCCACCACTTTTTAACACAAATAACCAATTTTAATACGAATTCAATTTCTGCCTAGATTATTATTAATTTACGCTATTTTTATTAAAAATACCAAATGATCCTTAAAAAATATGTGGAATTGTTACATTTTTTCAAAAACCAAAAAATCGCGGCGGACATGAACCTATGTTTTAACCTGGGTTTAAGTATAGGTCCAAACCTAGGGCAGACCTGGTTTTTTCTCGGGGCCACTTGGACCAAGTCTTAGGAAAAGACCAGGTTTTTTCGGGAAGTGTGCTATGTGGGTTCTGATCAACTTCATCTTAATAAAAGTTTTTATGTGACTCCGGTGCATTTACTCCACTGTATCGTTATGTACAACATTACGATACTGTACGCTGTCGCAACAAAACTTTTAAATGCACCGTCGCCAAAGAAAATAGTATATGCGCCAATATTAATATAATAAAATACTTATCCAAATAAGAAACACTTACATAAAACTATTCCGAAAAATCGTCTGTCACAGTGCGATATTCCCACACTAAATCTTAATTTTCCCAGAATAGAATAATTTTTTAAATTATTTTTTTAAATTGAAAAATAGATTTTTAGTCGCTATCCAAAAACGATTTTCAAACCCTATGAAATTTGAACTTCAAGATTCTTGAATGATTTACTCAGAATTGGTTAACTTTTTCTGATCAAACTCATTTTCTCTTAATTTGGCAACTCAATATATCGGGGGTGAGTTTTTTGTTGTGTCAACTGAAAATTGCACTTTTTATCGCGATTTACAACCAAGCGTGTTCCAATATCAGGTTCCTGTCACTTTGAGATTGTTATTTTCCACATTCTATTTCTTGGAACGGGATGATATTTTTTAATCATTCTTTTTTGGCCTCAATTTAGAAACATTACTTTTGTTTTATCTTTAAATTGAGATTTTGATTTTACAGAATGTTATTTCGCTCTCCTGAAAAATTCTGATTTTGTTGGTTATCTAGTTATGTTATGCAACCCTTCAGTTATAGATTTAATCAAAATATACATGTTTAATTCTGCACACACCTTTTCTCCCAGATTGATAGTTTCTGAGAAAATCGCTGTTGAAATTTCGGAAGTGCAACGGGCATGAGTCCAGTAAGTGTTCGGCCCTTCTGTGACAACTGGTCACAGAAATAATTTCGGTCGAACCCCTACCTACAGGGCTTTTCCATGCAATATATGTCACACCGCTGCACATTGTAATGTATTTCTGTGATTTTTAATATTTAACATCCATTTTCTCGAAAACTATCAGTCGTGGAGTAAAAATGTATTCAGAATAAAATATGTATTTTCAAAAGATCTACAACCTTTATGGGTACCTTTTTTCGAAATTTGTATTATTGACTGAAATAAACTGACAAAACATGAAATTTTTATAGTTTTTTTAGAGTGTGACTTTGAACTTCGAATTTGCGGGTATTTCCACTATAATTTTCGTAATCAGCGCGTCAAAATACATGGATATACTGAATTTCGAATTAATCGGAGGTCTGTGCTTTTTGAAAGTTTATCCGTACAAATTACCAATTTTTATGAGTGCTTCATTTTAAAATATGGTACTTATGTCGATATTTTTTGAGTTCAGCGAGTCTATTAAATAGTCGTGGCATGAAAAATCAAGCATTTTGGGCACATTGT
The DNA here is from genome assembly GCA_932195095.1 of Andricus curvator. Classification (NCBI taxonomy): domain Eukaryota; kingdom Metazoa; phylum Arthropoda; class Insecta; order Hymenoptera; family Cynipidae; genus Andricus; species Andricus curvator. The sequence continues at coordinate 49,296 of CAKNYM010047310.1, read as the reverse complement.
TTGCTATTTATTTTCGACACACACTCTCGTGCATGTTGATGAGGTTCTGATTTATGGCAAATGATAATACGAATCTGCCTGCAGTAACTCACTAAAACCGAGATCATCAAGTAAGTCCGCTCAATTTTATATTACGAAAAAATAAATGTTTGTTAGTTTTATGAATATTATTAGGTCAAATTCTATTGATATACATAAAGAAATGTTTGAATATCAAGTAATATTTTAAAGTGAGGCTCATCTTTCTAATATTTTATTTAAATTTAATGTTACGATTAGCCGAAAAAACTCTATTATAAGTAGTAGGATAACAGGAAAAAATTATAAAATTAATACGTGTATGAATACAAAATTTTTGTATTTCATATAGTATCTATTATCTAAAATAATATATAAGAGAAGGAAGGACAATATTTTTGATAAATAATGAAAGTTGATCTATTTGTTGATAAAAGAACCGATTTCCGGCATAAAACGCTAATAAAACAGAAAAAAGGATAAAAATTGTGAATTTAATGACTCTGAGAATAATGATAATTTTAAATATTTTAAGAATAAAAAATTAAAAATAGCAATTTTCGACAAAAAGAAATAACGTACTAATAAAAAATTGTTCTATATGGTAAATCTTCTGCGAAATTGATTGATTTTTGTTTAAAATAATCGACTTTCGGTGAAAATGTTTAACATAACCTAAAATTATTAAAAAATTGTGAGTCTTCTCTGAATTCTAATAACTTTTGATTAAAAATACCAATAATTTCTGACGAGAAACAGAAATCATTTACTTAAAAAAAAAACATTTTTTTAAGTAAATGATTTCTTGTGAAGAATGTTAATATAATCTGAAACTGTTCAAAAATTGCAAATATTGTTCGAACTATGATGATTTTTGTTTTGAAAAACTAATTTTTGGTGTAAAACGCTAATATAGACTAAAATTATGAAATTATGTGAATCTTCTTTGAAATCTAATTTTTTTATTAAAATATCAATTTCCGACGGAAAACACCAAAATAATCCAAAAATTTTAAAAGATTATAAATCTTGTTTGAATGATAACGATTTTTGTTATAAAATAACAATTTATAGTCTGAAACGTTGAGGTAATCTAAAATTGCTACAAAGTTATGAAACTTTAAAATTTAATGATTTCTGTTTGATATAACTGAGATTCTGTGAAGAACGTTAATATAACCTGAAACTGTTCAAAAATTGCCAAGCTCGTCCCAACTATAATGATTTTTTTTTAAATACAAATTGTTGGTGTAAAACGCTAACCTACATACATACATTGATTAGCAGTTCGAACTCGAAAGTTCATTGCCTCACTACCCGATTCGGGTAGTGTTTCTAGGTGGATATTTACTACCAATGTGGGCCCACCACACCCACGACGGGCCAACAGCACGCAGGTATTCCTGAACAGTTACCCATCCAAGTACTAACCGCGCCCAACAATGCTTAACTTCAGTGATCTTACGAGAACTGGTATTTCCAGCGTGGTATCGCCGTTGGTAAAACGCTAACATGAACTAAAATTGTTAAAATATGTGAATCTTCTATAAAATCTTTTTTTTTTGTTTTGTTAAAAATACCAATTTTCAGCGAAAAACACTAACACGATCCAAAATTGTTAAAAGATTCTTAATCTTGTTCAAATTACATATAATGATTTGTGTTTTAAAATACGAATTTTCAGTGTGAAGTGTTACCATAACCTAAAATCGTCAATCTTGCAAATCTTCGTTAAAATATATTTTTTTTAAATAAAAAATACTAATTCCCGATGAAAAACATGAACATAATCTAAAATTATCAAAAGCTTATAATTCTTGTTCAAATGATAGTCGTCTTTTGTAAATACCAATGTTTGGTGTCAAACGGTATCATAACCTAAAATTGTTAAAAAATTATGAACCTTTAAAATCTAATGATTTTCGTTCAAAAAAACAAGCTAAACGGTGAAAAACGCTACCAAACATAAAATGGTTGGAAATAGGGAATCTTGATGATGATTTTTGTTTAAAAAGGCTCACTTCCGGCGAAGAAAACTAACACAACATGAAATTTTGCAGAAATTTTTTTTATAATTAAATTTTTATTTTTTAATTAACAAGAACTATCAGAAACTAAGTTCCAGCGAAAAACACTAAAAATGAGCGTGTTTAATTTTTACAATAAGTACATATAAATATATATAGTTTTCTATAATTTTTCTTATTCAAAGGGATTACTTTTAGATTTAATTTTCAAAATTTCACATTAGAAATGAAAAAAACAACTTCTAGTAGAAAAGAGACAATCAAGTTTTGAACAACAATAACTGTGAGGTTTTCGAGACATATCGTTATCTTACCTTATCATTAGAAATAAACAGTCACATTAAGTTGCATAATTTCAATATTCGTTGCCTAAAAAAAGTACATTGTAAATTACATATGTGTATGTAACTATAAAATGGAGAATAATTTGGATTTGACAATAATACTTTATTTACTGAATAATGCTCGCTTCAAATGTTTTAATACATTAATCTGAAAACTAAGACTATATTTAAAAATAAACATTATTTGCTTATATATTTTATACTGTTAGTAATATATTATTATTATTTCCATATTGAAGTTCTTCAGATCACAGGGTAACGAAAACAATTACCAAGGGCGATCCTATTGTCCAAGGTCGAAGATAAAATTCTTTTTTCACTATTTTTGCATGTACACTTAATTTTTATGATTTAGCACCAAGCATTCTTTGATAGTACATATAATCATATAGCCAGAGCTTAGCGGATATTCTACAGTTTGGATTCGTAACTGTCGTATTCAGACAAGCTATCGAATAAATTGAAAGATTTTATTCATCAAATTCGCATAATAATTGTATTTTTCATTCTATACTTAATTGCAAATGAATTTTATTTTAGATACAAAACATATCTCAAATTAAAATGTACTTGATACTTGGTCGGGGACTCAAAATTTACTAATAAAAATATGTTTTTCTCTCTCGCGTAATTTACTTTCTAAATCTGAATTTGTAGTTTTCTACTAATGAAATAGTGCAAATTTGTTCACCTTTTGGAGGTACTAGTGATGCAACACATTTCGTTTTTTGGATGGTGTAAAAAAACAGAACTATGGCAAGAATCTTGAAATTCATTTCTGAATACTTTCCTTTCTTCGCCGAAAATACTTCAAAAATTGTCAATGCTTTACCTCCCTGTAATATCCACAAAACTCTGCTTTTCAGGTTATCTTTTCTCTTGCCATAAGAAACTACTAACTGTAGAGTATCACAAATGACGTAAACAATCTGACTTCTATCATTTAAAACTTCCGCCAACCATGAGGAAACCCACTATCCGTGAAGAGAAATATTTTCTGCTTCAAGACGCCTATAAAATTCAATCACAGTTTTCTAATGATTATTTACTCATAAGGATAATAGCGTTTCGTTTCTAAAATTGAGACAAATTACAGAAACATGAGCTGAGACTGTTTTTTTTGACATTCTCAATCTTCTTTAGCTAAGTGAATTATTCTTAATTCCACTATATATTCAATTTATATATAATACATTATATAGTATATATAATAGGTTGTAAATAGAAAAAAAACAAGAACAGTATAAAAGTTCCTAAAAATATGTCAAACTCAATCCGATATGATCTGATATTGCATTTATGCCATTTAGTTTTCTAATACAGTTCGTTAATTTAAAATTAAAATAATCTCAGTTTGAATTAACTCACTCATGTAAATTAAGAGTTCAACGCCCCATATTCAGCGATTTGATATTCTCCTATTTATATTGATGGAGATATTCAGATTACCCAGTCTTCCATCTTATAAATTTTAAAACTGTTTTTTTATATACAAACGAACGAAAATGTAGTAAGGACTATTTCAAGCCGGTTAAATATGTGTATATATGTCTTTTTCCATATGCCAACCTTTTGCAAAATATTCTCACTAGAATTAGGAAATTGGGAAAATGTTAGAATGAGAACTTTAATCAAAATATAAATTCTAGTGACAGAATATAGTACAGTCCAGTATCTCAAAACATTTCAAGGAACAAAAATAAAATTATTTCTATCTTACATAATGAAAATTTACTAGGTATATATATGTCGTAGCCCAGTAGCCGACCCAGTCGGTTAGCCGACTCGCTGGCTAGTCGGCTAATAAACGCTGAGTAGCCGACTGTATACCTGCACCTGCTCACGTTGGCCGCTCGTCGCATGACCAGCGGCCAGTCGTCTATTGAACTAGAGCGTTTCAGCCCAGTAGACGACTATGCGAACGATTCATCACATATTTTAAGAATTGAGATTTATCATTTGTTTGCCAGCATGCAATACTTTGTGTAAAAAATAATAAAAAGAGTTCTCACTAGAAATTTTAACCCATTCATAATTTAATTTATATAGAGTTGGGACATGAAGTTTGTTAGTAAGAAAATCTTAAATAAAAATTCTCCGATTCTTAAAAGGGGCAAGGAAAAGTAGAAAAGAATATTGCGTCTTTTTTTCAGTGCTTTTTTATTCAAGACCTGATAAAATTGTTAAATTTATACTGACAATTCTGTATAGTTCAAAATTGAACTTTAATTCTATTTTTGAGTAGACGAAGTTTAATTTCCTACATTAAAAATGAAGAAATCTTAGTTATTATTATATCATTAGTGTAGACTAGTGTAGACTAATATTATATATTATAATATTGGAATAATGTATCATATACTAATAATAATATAATTGATTTAATAAATATTGATTTGAGTTGATGTTTAATAATATTCTAATAATATATGATATAATATTAATATAATAAATAATTGACTTATTATTTATATTATTATTGATATGAGTTGATGTTTATTAATATTATAATATTATAATTATATAATCTTATAATAATGCATAATATAATAAAATATAATAATATAATAAAATTATCATACAAGTTGCCCTCAAGTAGTCATAACGTTTTAACTACGTTTTGTAGTTGTGCTTTGTCCCACACAGATCGGTTGCTATTTTGTTTATTGTAAAACTCCCGAAACTTCTCCTCAAATTCAACGCGATTTACGATACTTTCGTTCATTTTTAAACTTACACTTTCAAACAGATGATGCTCACTCAACTATGGAACACGTAAGGTGATCTGAAGACACTAATGGCATGCAACATCAACTCAAATTTGGAATTAGTAGGGTGGGAGAAATATATTCTATAGAGCATAAGAGACTGGACTTAGACCGTGCTTTCGCGGTCAGTATAGTCGTCTACTGGGCTGAAACGCTCTAGTTCAATAGACGACTGGCCGCTGGTCATGCGACGGGCGGCCAACGTGAGCAGGTGCAGGTATACAGTCGGCTACTCAGCGTTTATTAGCCGACTAGCCAGCGAGTCGGCTAACCGACTGGGTCGGCTACTGGGCTACGACATATACTCATGTAGCCATTATTTGCAATGTTCCAGAAAGGAGAAAACATTTTGTTTCAATTTTATCTGTTCTATAGCGGAAAACACAAATGGTACTCATCCAGTTGTCATTCTGATAATTTTAAAAAGGAGAAATTATTTTTACATATTACTGATATGTATCGATAAATAGTATTTTACTAGGAATCTGTATTACCATCGGAGATGGTAACGATCAATCAGAATAGAAATCTTTTCACACAGCGTGAAAATGAAAATCTACAATATCAATCAAAGTTATATCCTCTAATACAGAAAATTTTAACGTCTTTTCAGACTAGCTGGAGCTGTCCATTAAAAAGATTTTTAATTAAATTTATTCATAAAAAAGATCTTCTCCTTCCGCTGCGCTGGGATTCGAACGCCAGGTCAACTGATTGCCGGTCAGGTGCTCCACCACTAAGCTAATAGAGAGATCGAAGAAGAATCCTCTTTCTGAAACACGCATTATTTTGCAAGATGTTATGTTTTAGTAAAATAATGTTAATTTTGATGTTTTAATGTTATATTTTAGTGAAATTGACCTGTATTAAAACATAACATCTTGCAAAATAATGTGTGTTCCAGAAGAAGGATTCTTCTTTGATCTCTCTAGTAGCTTAGTGGTAGAGCACCTGACCGGCAATCATTTGACCTGGCGTTTGAATCCCAGCGAAGCGAAAGGAGAAGATCTTTTTTCTGAATAAATTTAACTTGAAAGATAAATAGTATCCTAAATTACTTGAAATCGTTATCCAGTTGTCATTCTCTGGTCTTCAGATAGAATTTCGATATCTCATAATATGACATATTATTATATGTATCTGATAGGGAAGCCGATAAAGTTTTAGTTATTTCCATGTTTAAATAATTAAATATAAACTAACCGTGCCTCTGGAGCGAAATCTGAAAACTTTACAACAGAATTTCGAACGAAACGATTAACGAGCACCTCCGTGTGATTCTCCTGGGAGGTGAATTCTCGGAAACCTTGTGAAAAGCCAAGCACGAAGTGGCAACGACGGCGACGCAACTCGTAATTGCGTTGGTTAAACTCAGTTAATAATAATAATTCTCTACACGGTCAAACCGCTGAGGAAATTTCGTTCGAGCCATAACATAACTCGTTGCCGCATCAACGTTTCAGTAATTCTATTTCCTGCTTCTCAAAATTTCAGTAACCTCCATAAATAACGTGACAAAGTTGACATACTGGATTTCGAACTTTAAAATTCACTCAAATTCAGTCCAGTTCAATCTCCTTTACATAAATTAAATTTTATCTGCAAACTTACTTTATTCGATCGTTATAGTTTCAATTTTGATTCAATTATTCACCAGACTGATTATTGATTAATATTTATTTGGTTCAAATAAATCTAGCTTTGGAATATGAAATTTCTGTTGGTCAATTATTAGGGGCCGTCCATAAACTAATTTACCAATTTGAGAGGGGGAGGAATTCACGCCAGGAACTACGGTCACTAACAGGGGGTGGGTCAGTGGAAGTAACATTACTAACTTACATAAAATTTGGTATATTGAGTAGATAGTAAACTTTAACGAAGTTTACGAATTTTGTAAATGATAGCGCTTCTCTTCCATTTGTTTTAAATCTTCTTTTTTCCCTGTTTGCAAGAAACTTAACCCTTTTCTCGTTTTTCGCTTAAATGCGAAATGAATTATTAGAACCCAACAAGAAAATTCAACTACTTTTTATTGAAAAGTCTACTATTTTATGCTTGGTTCGGAATTCATCACGTTTGGTGAAAAATTCTAATATTTGGTTAAAAATTTTATTAGTTTTTTGGGAAAGCGACTTTTTTTTAAAGACATTTTGTTTGATAAAAAAATCAGCTACTTAGTTAGAAATTAAACAACTTTGTTGAATATTCATTTTTCTTGTAGAAAATTTATTTTTTTGGTTGAAAATTCTGCTATTTTGTTGAAACTCGTTTTTTTTATTCAGAAATAATTTTTTAAACTAAAAATGTAAGTATTCCATTTCTTTGTTGAATATTCATCCTTTTTGGTTAGAAATGTAACTCGTTGGTTATAAATTAATCTGTTTTGGTTGAGGAATCAACTAGTTTGTTAAAAATTTGTCTGTTTTGTTGAATTAATTTGTCAAACTACTTGGTTCAAAGCTGAGCTACTTTAAAAAATCATTTTTCATTTGATTGAAAATTTACCATTTTAGTTGAAAATTCATATTTTCTGGTCGAAAGTTCAACTGTTTGGTTAAAAATTTAACGATTTTTATGAAAATTCGCGTTTTTTGATACAACATTAATCTTCCTCCTAACAAATTCATCATTTGGTTGAAAATTCAACTATTTGGTTAAAAATTCATCTTTTTTGTCGAACGTAATTTGTTGAAAAATAATTGTTTTTGAAAAATTAATTTTTTCAACTGAAAATTAAACGAATCCATTGTTGGCTCCTAACTTATCTCATTTAGTTGAAAATTAAACTATTTGGTTAAGAATTCACATTTTTTCTTCGAAAATTCAACTACTTGGTTGAAGGTGGAACTAGTTTGATACAAAATTAATTTTTTGAGATTCTCCTTCATTTTTGACAATTTAACTTTTTTGTAGGAAATCTGTTTTTTCAGAAAATCAATCTTGTTTGTTGAAAATACATCTTGTTGGTAGAGGATTCAACTTTTTGGTTAAAAACTCGTCTTTTTGGATTGAAAATTCATCTTTTTTTTTGTGGTAGAAAAATTATCTTTCTTGATTAAAAATGAACTTTTTTTTTTGAAAATTCCACTGTCTTCGAAAAAAATCGTCTGAAAAATCAAATCTAGCTTACTGAAATATATTTAAGAAAAGTAATTTTTTAAACAGACAACTTTTTCAAATGTCATGCAAAATTGAAACATCAAGTCGATTTTTTTGTTAGTGAGCAATACGGAGAAATAATATAAGTTCTAATTCAAGTTTTGGAGAATTATACAAATTTAAAAACAAGTGCTGCTAATAATTCTACTTATTTTTTCAATTAGGCCTTTTTAATCCTTTCTAAAGTTAACATAAATTGTAAAATCAATTATAAGTTTCAAACTTCTGTTGAAATGATACCTATTCAATTAGCACTAATATTCAGACATTCAACATTTTGATTCCAACTATATAATGTATTTTTTCAATTATTAAAAAATGCAAATTGTAAAGAACTACAGTGAAAATAAATTATTCTGCATTTTCCTATGCTAAAGATTTTGCTAATATCGTTGGTTCGTTTCAACTGATATTTGTGGCCAAATCAAGGTTAAATATCAATTGATCAGCATTATTTTTCTTCTGTGCGATAAAAGTTAATTTTATATTTAAAATATATGCAATATTAATTTATTTTTCATGCAAATGAAAATTTATGGAATAATTTCTAGTGTAAAAGCTTTTCATTTTGCAATATAGTGATATAACAATATATGTTTTGACTCAAATGCGCCATAAAATCATTCTGTGCCTTTTAACTTCAAAAAAAAGTTATCAATTCTCCCTAATCTGAAGAGAGTTAAATGTAACATCTCTTCAAAAGAGCACCCCACTTTTCTTTTAAATACTCCTAAATATCCTTTTTGAAATTAAACTAAACCTCTCTTGAGCCAACACATGCGCATCCTGAGCTTTCAATACATTCTAATCAGCAAAATTAAATAAAAAATTGTCGATCTTATAATCGAAAGGGCGCTTATGGTCTGTGAAAGAACGAATTACCATATTTTTGTGTGTCAGGGTGCTTTAATTGAAAAAGTGATTGTAATCGGAATGATTGAATAACTTAGGTTATTGAATTTTACTTTTAAAATTAGACGATTTTTAAGATATATCAGTTTTACTATCGCCGTCTCATAGTGTCAATAAATCTGCGTTCCGGTTCATATTATTGAAAAATTATAAATATTAATGAAGTCTTTGATGATTTTGAAAATAATTTTCTCAACAATTATTTTTTAGTTGTTCAAATTCAAATGGTACGAAGTCAAAAACATATAAACCACAGCCTTAGAATTATCTTGCTGTCTATTGTTCTAGAATTACAATTTGGGTCCAATGTTACAAAATTGTATTGTGCTTGAACACACGGTGAAAGTAAAGACTTATTTTTCATTTCAAAGCAATATAAAACGTCAAGGATGTCAAAGTTAAAAGTATCAAGGAAATGTCGATATAGTTTTATTGTATACTAAATTTCATTGGAATGATACACAGTACTCCAATTCAGCAATAATTTTTAAAATGATCAAACTCACAACCTTCATAAAGACTGGGATTTTTCAAAACAATTTCATAACATTTTTATATTTTTAAACATCGTATATAATTTATTTTTATGCTGTGATTACGAATATGGTATCGAAAATACCCGAAAACAAAAATCTGTCCGCCGCAGTGATTTTTTTACAGAAAGCACATTTTTTAGTAAAAAATATTTTTAAAAAATATTTTAAAAAATCTGCCTGCTGCGCGCGCACATTCTCATCGCGCGCGGCTGGCTTCGCTCACAAGTTTAAGCGATGTCTTCTTTTTATAATTAAAAGAGGGCGCATTCCATAAAAAATTATTATTAAACATTTTATTGTACCTTGTGTCGTTCTTCATCGAATTAATTCGTTTACTTTCAATGTTCTTGTTTACGATTTAAACCAAAAATTCGCATTCTAGCGTAAAGTGGTTCGAAGCAAATTTTTAGATATAAATTAGGCGACAAATTTTGTTAAATAAAATATTACTGTAGCTGTTGTGCCATTTTTCCAAAAAGTAAATTTTTTTGATTTTTATATATTTTTATAACAATAGTTTATATAAAAAGTTTTAAATCTGTTTTGGTTGAACAACTTTGTCTTTTCATTTCTTTCGTCTCTTGTGTCGTTTTTCCAAAAATTTAATTTTTAATTTTTAATCTTAATTTTTACGATCAAAAGAAAATCTACTCGTCCTGTCTAAAAATTAATTATGAAAAATTTGTAGATCCTTTTCGGGTGAACATTTTTTGTCCATTAATTTTTATTCGTACCTTGTGTCGTTTTTCAACAAATGTATTTTTTTTTTATTTTTAATGTTATTTGTTACGATTCAAACAAAAATTACACGTCCTATCAAAAAGTTATTCATGACTAATTTGTAGCCATTTTTTGGATAAGCAACTTTTGTCTATTCATTTTTTTCATAGATTGTGTCAGTTGTCCAAAAATTCATTTTGTTCCTTTTTAATTTCGTTTTTTACGAATAAAACAAAAACTACGTGTTCCAGCAAAAAGTGGCTTCGTAACATAGATCTTTCTTTGGCGCACAATTTTTGTTCATTCATTTTTTTTCGTATCTTGCATAGTTTGACCGAAAAATGAAATTTTTTATTATTTTTTGTGCGATCAAAAGTCGAATTTTCTACTTTTGAACAAAATTGAAAAAGTTGTTATGAGAATTTTCTAGGGCTTTCAAAGAGCAAAGTTTTTATTTCCCTTACATTTTTTCGTATCGAGCATTGTTTGGCTTGAAACGTTAATTTTCTTTTTTTTTTTTTTTGGATTTTGAAAATGCTGTAAATTTTTGAATTTTCATCAAAGATACCTGACAGGGTCAAAACGTGAAATTTGAAGAAAACCGACCAAGTCAAATTTTACATAAAACCAATACATTCTCATTAGGATGAGAATGTAAAAAAGTAGAAGTAAGAAGGAACTCACACGTGCCCCATTCCATGTAGTCCCATTTCCACTTAGGAAGTGTCTACACGTACCAAAAAAATCTGCCTATTTGTACCTAAATTTGGCTACAAATAGCCAACTTTCCAGCTCTATTTGTACCAACAAATTCGGCTATTTGTAGCGAAATTTAGGTACCCGTAGCCATGGCCTTCCATTAAACGATGTTAAAATGATGTTAAGTTATTTCTCATTTTCATCGTTATTAACTAACTCAAGGTCAAGAATCTTCAGTCAAATTAACTCATTGAATCAGTAAACAAAATTCTAGGTTATTCCATTTGAAAGAAATTATATTTTTCTAAAGTTTCAGTAAGTTTTTCTACTGACTGAGGGTCCCCAGATGAAGTATTTTAGTACCCTATCGAGATGAAAAAAAAGTTTTTCATAAGTAGAAGCTTTATTTTTGAATTCGAGCCTTAAACTGAAAAACTAAATTCAAAGTCACTTCAACACATTAGTGAGTTCAATATGTTTCTTTATTAAATATTATTGTTTCGTAGAAATTGTTTTAAATTTGTGAAAGACATTGAGAGATTTTATTTATTTCTATTTATTTATTCGTTTTCATAATACTGAGAACTCTTCACGAATGTAGCGCACCTTAAAAGTTTGTCGCAATTTTTTAATTAGATCTTTTGTTAAAATTTGTAATCCTTAAAATTCCGGTGATAGAAAAAACTTGTCTAGGATAGAGAATAATGCCAGATTTTAGAGCTCTGTTAGCAATGAACTTTCGAGTTCGAACTGCTAATCAATGTATGTATGTATGTAATGAAATTTCAAAAATAATTTAGGAAGTAATTGACAATTTTCACAAATTGTGAAGATTTACCATATTAAAAATCGTTACTAAAAGTAGTTTTCGTAATGAGGAATTTCTATTTTAAAAATGTTGTTAAGTTTTTAACTTTCTCATATTATTTACAATGGAAAAATATTCAAGGATTGCCAAGTTAATCTCTTATAGTTTGAAATTTATTTTTAATTTTTTTCAGGAGGCTCTTTTATTAATTCTGCAGTGATTCTTTGTTATAAGGTCTTGTTTAAAACAAGTATCACTTTTTCTGAAAATTAAAACTATCTTCAACCAAATACAATTTTAAGACTGAAAACTTCGCTTAATCTTTTATAGAACGTTTGTGAATTTAGGACGTATTAATCACTCTAAGCTACTAGAAAACTTTTGGTTTTACTTTACCAAAAATAGTTTGTAAGTGATTCATTTTTCTATGTCCCTTTTTGATTATTGCTCTCTGTCTCTTTTGTTTTAACCACTTCTAAATACAGTGAGTTATTATGGTAGTTTATTACTTTTAGGTTACCCTACCACCATGTGTTTAGAGATTTATACGTGAGCATCTGTGACGTTCGTCAAAGCCTCATTAGCTTTTTCACCGTCATTAGCCTTATGATCTTTCTACAAAACAGGTCTGCCAAATTTTTTTCATATCTGATAGAGCATCAATTTATATTTATTTTTGAAGTAATTTTAATTCAAATAATTTTAATTCAATTAAATTATTACTACTTCTTCTAAATTATTTCATAATTAATTCATGAAACTTACCTAAGGGACCGTGCATAAATAACGTAATTTTTTTAAACCATGTAACCAAATTTTCTTAAGGTTTCGTAAAATCTTACTGTTTCTTATGAATTAACAAAGAAGTTCATCTTTTAACCACAAGAGATGAATTCTCAACAAACCATATACTAGTTAATAGTTTAACAACAAATATTTTCATTTTACACGAAAAACAGATGAATTGAATCAACAAAGGCGAACTTTCAACAAAATAATTGAATCATCAACCAAAACAGATTCATTTTCAAGCAAACAAATGAATTGTTAACAAAAAACTTAAATTCTTACCAAAAGAGATGAATTTTTAAATCAAAAAGAATCTATAAACCAAGAAATATTTTCATTCATTAGAGAAAAAAATTTCATTCAACATGTTGAATTTTAAAGCAAAAAATTGATTTTTTACCAAAAAAGACGAATTTTCAACAAAATACATAATTTTTAAACCAAATAGTTGAATTTTTAACCAATATGATTAATTTTCTACCAAAAAAGGCGAATTTTGAAGAAATTACATAAAATCTTCTACCACATAATTGAATTTTCTACCGAGTTGTCCAATTTTCCAGCTAACATGGCGAGTTTTCCTAAAAAACAGTTGAATTTTGAAACCGAGGAAATAAATTTTCAAAAAAAAGGTTTATTTTCAACCAGACAGTTGATTTCTTAATCAAATTTTAAAATTTTTACTTACAAAAATTAATTTTTAACAAAAAAGACGAATTCTTAACAAAGTAGTGATATTTTCAAACTAAAAAGATGAATTTTCAACGAAAAATATATTAGTTAATATTTCAATCAAAAATATTTTTACATAAAATCAAAAAAAGTTGAATTAAACAAAACAAAGACATTTTTTCAACAAAATACTCAAATCCTCAAACTAAACATATTAATTTTCAACCAAACTGTTGCATTCAACCAAACAAATTTATTTTCTATAAAAAAAACGACAAATTTTTATAAAATATATCAACTTTTAACCAGAAAAATAAATTTTTAATCGAGAAGAATAATTTTCTACAAATAAGATGAATATTTGACAAAATATATAAATTTCCAACCAAATAGTTGAATTTTCAACCAAAAATGATCAATTTTCCACAAAAAATGGAAGAGTTAAATCTTTAGTTGAAAATCTTAATTTTGAACCAAAAAAAAAAAAGAACAAATGTTCAACAAAAAACGGGAAAGTTGATATTTCAATCGAAAATGTTTTTCCTTAAAATCAAAAACAGTTGAATTAAACTAAACAAAGACAATTTTTCAACAAAATACTTAAATCCTCAAACTAAACATATCATTTTCAACCAAACTGTTGCATTTAACCAAAAAATTTATTTTCCATGAAAAACGACAAATTTTTATAAAATATATCAATTTTTAACCAGACAAATAAATTTTTAATCGAGAAGGATAATTTTCTACAAATAAGATGAATTTTTAACAAAATACATAAATTTTTAACTAAATAGTTGAATTTTCAACCAAAAATGATCAATTTTCCACAAAAAATGGAAGAGTTAAATTTTTAGTTGAAAACCTTAATTTTAAACCAAAAAAAAAGAACAAATGTTCAACAAAAACGTGAAAGTTGATATTTCAATCGAAAAAGATTAAAAATTCGAAAAAGACGATTTTTCAACAAAAGAGTTCATTCCTCAACTAACGCAAATCAATTTTCAATCAAACAGTGCAGTTTTAACAGAAAGATAAATTTCTACCAAAAAAGATGAATTTTTAAGATATTAGATTAATTTTCAATCAGATAGTACAATTTTAAACTAAGAAGATTAATTTTATACCAATAAATACAAATTTGCATAAGAATGCTTGAATTTGCAACCAAATAGTTGAATTTTCAACTAAGAAAAGAAGGTTTTTTTCACCAAGAATAAAATAATTAAGTTTTCGAATGAAAAAAATTATTTTAATAAAAAAAAACGAATTATTGACAAAGAAAGGAATTCTCAACTAAAATGATGAAACTTCAACTAAAAAAATCTGCCCGCTTCGCGGGCACATTCTCATCGCGCGCTTCGCGCGCGGCTCGCTTCGCTCGCAAGTTTCAGCGCGCCTAGGGCGCGCACCTGTTGGATCTCGCGCTTCGCGCTCGATTAGGTATTCACCTCGCGCTGCGCGCTCGGACACATTTGTCGCCTAGGTTTTCACACTTCGTGTGCTCGCTATTGCGCTCTTCGCAGGCTAATACTCTCTTAGTAAGCTTCATCGTTATGACCTGCTTTTGGTTTAATTATGTCAGTTTTACATACAAATAAGAACTAATTTACTTAAGGTTCTATCGACCTTAAGGAACACATTCTCATCACGACACTCGCGCTTCGCGCTCGATATTTGGTATGATCATCATGTGAACCTCGCGCTTCACGCTCGTTTCTGTTCATCGTATAATAGAAACCCAAAAGTTTGAGCGCGCTTGCTGCGCGCAATTTGGTCGTCGCGCTTCGCAACGACCATATGTTCAATGTTCTTCAGATAAAAATGACTAAAGTTGTATTTGATTTAAAACGAAGAAGGTAATTCCTTTACTTCAGCGTATATTTCCGTATCTTTATAATAAATCCTACAATCAGAAAGATTTTTTTCCAACTATCTGAAAAGGGGAGAAAAAAAGTATTTAAGTCGTTTTTGGAACATATATCTTGCTTTTTCGTTCATAATCAAACCGACCCCTTGACTACCATGTGATTCCCTATCTACTCCTGACCATATTTCAAAACCTCAATCAAAGTTTCAGTCCATTCCGAGGCTACTTTATTGTTTGTATTATTCATGTTTAGATTGTACACCCAACTACCACCTTTATGCGCGAAATTTGCTGTGCGAGTCGAAATCATGCCCAAGTTAAGTAGTGATTCGTCGTATAGTGGAGAGTCCAGTTCTTACGTCAGTCCCACCAAAACTTCTGTTACGGGGGGAGGGGGGGGGGCGAGGACAAGGAATGGAAACCGAGAGAGTCGCAATTGCTTGATGTTTTATACTGAGAAGGTCACCAGCCTTCAGCAGCGTTGTATTAGATAGGAGTTCATATGTTTCCATCTGCGCATTCCCGGCCCACCTCTAAACGAGGAACCAATTACTCTTTTTTTTTTTTTAATATATATATATATTCATTTCGTCTATTTGGAACATAGTTCTTGAAATATAAATGTAATAGTCGAATTTTTTCACAGAAATTATTTTAGTAAACAAAGATCAAAACGCATTCTGAAATAAAAGTCAGATTTTCAGTCAGAATAAATTGTTTGAATTATTATTATATTTTATTGTTTCAATCGTTAGAAATAGTATTGAGAACATAAAAACAATGAAATATTGTGAAAAAACACACCCGAGATGAAAAATAAACTAAATAAGCAAAGTTTTGATGAGAATGTGCCCGCTTATCGGGCCGATTTTTTCACTGTTAATGTTATTTTTTACGAATAAAACAAAAACTACACATCCTATCAAAAAGTGACCCATGAGAAATGTGTAGATCTTTTTTGAATGCCCCTAAATTATAAATTGAAGTGTAACGTACAGAAAATCTGAAAGGTGGCTATTTGCTTTTTTAACTTTAACCAGGTGGCCAGAAGTAAAATGTAAGAGGTCAAAGGTCAAATTTTAGAGCTGAGGGTTAGTGAAGAGTAAGTTGTGTGTTAATTTCTTCTGGTAGCAGATTTTTCTAGAGGCATCAATATTTGTCTACGAATGGCACATGCTGATGAATTATTACTTTATGAAGAATTTTAGGGTCGTATGTAGAATACTTTTTTTTAAATAGACGACCTGTGAGAAAGATGGTAACGTGCTTGTTAGAAGATGCAGCTAGGATTTCGCTGAAAATTATTATACAAAACTAGATATTGTGGTCATTTTGAAGCAGAAATGCGTTTATACAGAAATATGAAAAGTAATACTCTGGCCAGTTTCACTCAGAAGGCTTGCCATAATTTCCTCTTAACAAAGGAGCGTCCCATGACGTTTCTGAAAGTCGCATCCTGCAGAATATGGCGTGTACACATTGCTAGTATATGGAAATGAGAAACAAATGCGGCGCACCTGTTCCCCAGCATAAGACTGCACTGGACATACAAGAATAGCATACAGTCATATCTGTACACTGAACACTTTCAAACTATCAAATAGTCATTTGCTTTACGGGAACACACCACGAAATGTGACTTTGAGCTCTTTGAATAGAACGTTCATTCGAAAATTCTCTAATTCAACAATTCACATACCTCATGGCTTTATAATAGAAGTACTTTAAATTAGATTCGACTGTAAGAGTAGGGTAGACTAAATTCATACCTGTGAAAAATCGAGTTTTAAATTTGTGAAAATGGTTGTCAAAGGTCTACCAAACAATAGTACTACTGATGAAATCAAAACTAATTTACTGAATAAGAAACTTCACTTGTTGCATGTCAAGCATGTTACAAAAATGGATGATTATGATGGTATTAAATCTGAAACAAAATTACCAATCTATATTGTTTATTTAAAGCCAGAAACACTAATTAAAAACATTGTTTAAGAACGGAGATTGTGTGACTATGTTATTTTCTGGGAGAAATTTTGAAGTAAGAGGCATTTTCTACAGTGCTGTAATTGTCAACGTTTTGGGCATGCAGCTGGTGATCATTCAACTGATAAGGACCCTACGGCATATCTTAAATATGCCAGTTGTGGAGAGGACCGTACTTTAAGCTGTAGGAAATGCGAAATTGAAACAGAAATTCGAAATGGAAAGTCGCAACCAGGAACCAACAGAGAAAGAAGAAGAGCCATAAGTAATTGATTCTGAAATAATACAAGAATGTCAAGAAACAAACAAAGTCCAATAATGGAACCTAACCAAACAGCGTCTACAGTGGATGGTGTTGATAAGCGATGATGCAGTTTCGCAACAAAAAATTTCAAAGTTATCTTCACCTGCAACGAAAATTAACTTCACGTGTTAATATTTACCTACCACATGGGAAATGGTTACCGTGTCAACTCTATTCAATCTTGTTTTGTTTCGATGCGAAAAAATTGAACTTTATCTACTTGAAAATTACACGCAACAAATATTCAATTCTGTTTTTTTCTGTGATCAAGATAATTCAAATGATATAGAAATTTCTATGGGTAGTATAGTACATTAACTCAAAAATCTTTTGGATAACGTGAATAAAACCAAATTAATGAAGAATGTTAACTCCACGTTTTCAAATCTCAGTAAAGTAAAAGTTAGCTTTAGCAAAATAACAATCTTGAATAAAGGCGTATTAGAGATTCTTGGATAATGATACCGAAGACAAAGAATGTGAGAGTCCCGTTACTTGTGAATTTCCATTGATTAGAAACATTACCACTGGCATTATCAAGAAGTTTATTTTCTAAAAGAAAAACTAGAAAATTTTTTTTTCCTTATACAATAAAATATAAATATGTGAAGCATGAACTTTCAAAATCCCCAAATTACCCACATAATAGAAAACCATTCACAAAATTTTGAAGCAAATCCTAACATTCAGGTATTCTGCACGTATCTTCCACTATTGTCAACCTACTACAAAAAAGGAGGTTCTATATTTAAACCACTGAACTGGTTTTTATAAAATTTTTTCTGAATTAATATTCTTCATAAAAGGAAGGTTTTACATAAATGTATGCAATGTGTTAGATGAACTTATGTAAGATGTTCTGAACTGTTTTCCTTGAAAAAAATTTCGTTTCTGTATTTTTGAGCTAACCACGGACTTTCTACATATCCTAATATTTCATATTCCTAAATAATAATAGTATTATAATTTATACATATAATTGAAATACAATATTATTCAACATTCATTCATTCTTCACATCAAATATTTAAAAACTATGAAATAAAAAATATAAAAAATTAAAAAAAAAGAATGAATTTCAAACAGATATAATTTGTAATGAAATTATGTTGTGAATTCTCTTAACGCATATTTTTCAGGATTATAATTCTATCCTCCGGCATGTTTTCATGGGTTTTAATTTTCTATTCTATGCATATTTTTGCATGGAGGAGAGATTAGTACCAAACCTCATTTCATCCACAAAAATCGCAAGAATATTTGGATCGGTAAAAAAATTTTTTGTCACATTTCTCAGCGTGACAAATCAAAAAAACAACTGGAGGATGAAAACTACCTGAGCACACACGTTATAAAATACGTACTATCGCTGACGAAATAACGCTGATTTTTTTTTAGAATGCATCGTAAATTGTTTTGAATTTTAAAGAATTGAAGCGGAAGTTCGGTCATATGGTCGCCCTTTCCAACTATCATTGCGTGAGTGCGAGCAATACAGATATAGAGTGAAAATCGAACGTTTATGTGTTACTACCAAAAATCAAACTTTTATTTTATATTATGGTATAGTTTCTCAGAAGATTTTAAAAAATTGTTGGGACTAATATTCAAATATTTTCAATTCATCATAAATTGTTTTGAATATATTATAATAAAAGAGCGAGTTGGGTCACACTCGTCGCCCTTTCAATTAATTACTTTGAAAAAATCGAATATCTTCTAAAATTTCTGCGGAAAGAAGGGTCCTTTTTATGGGGTAGCCCATATATCAATGCATATTGAATATTCTTGTATCGATATTTCAGACACAGAAATAAAAATATTATTTACATTTATAAACATAATTGATCTGAAATATAATTAATTTATCAGTCACATACCACTTCTCAAAAATCCTAAATTAGAAAAAATAATTAAAACACCACCAGAAGAAATAAAAAGATCCAGAATTGGTCATAAAATAACATTTGACTAAATAAAATAATATATAATATTATTGTATATTATTACACTGAAAAAAATGGTTCAGCTATCCCAGCTAGACGTTTAGCTGGATTTCGTCTTCCAAGAGAATATAGCTGTGTTACTTAAATTTCTAGCTGTTTCAATTAATTTTGCCATCTAGAAATTATATAGATAATTTCTAGATTGGAAAATTTAGCTAAAACAGCTATATCTTTAGATAACACCGCTAGAAATTTAGGTAACACAGCTATATTTTCTTAGAAGACGAAATCCAGCTAAGCGTCTAGCTGGGACAGGTAAACCATTTTTTTCAGTGTATGATTAAAGTTGATAAACAGAAATATAATTGAAATAGAATTTTATTCATTTTTTCCCCAGATAAGATTTGTATAAATTATGAAAGCAACAAATTATCTCCAAAAAAATAAGAAACTGACATGAAAAACCCCTGAACAGTGAGAAAATAATTAAGAAAGAGGAATTGAGTGATCTCGATAGAACGATAGAGATAGAATAATTTAATAATGAAAACATGAATAAAGAACGGAACAATATTTTATTTCAGTTAAAAATAAGAGTGATGTACATTTGTTTTTTTATACATATTTCCATTATTAAATTATTCTATCTCTATCGTTCTATTGAGATCAATAACTTCCTTTTTCTAAATTATTTTTTCAAGCGCTTTTTTCAAGTCCGTTTTTATTTTTATCATTTCTTCAAAGTTATAAATGTACAGTTCCTGCCAAGAGAAGCTTTTTTATCATATAAATCTTCTCTCGTCACGCAGCGCACATATTGGTTTTTATTTTATTCTATTATGCTATGCCGTAACGCTACTCCTCTTTCCATTTTGTTTCCACGTCGTATTCATTATTCGTGCTGCCGTATAGGGCGAGAAGGGAGAAGGTAGTAAAATACGGAAAGGGTGAAAAAAGGGGGTGGGTTAGGATAGAATATCCAATAGCACGGACTCTGCCTTTCGTAATTAATATTCTGCATCTGCCCTCGTTAAGATTTATTTTCAACGCGATCGTACTAGTACGGCGCGACATTGTACAATATTTATTCCTGTTCTCGTCGTTATCTCACGTCTCAATATGCAAGTACTCGTTAATATTTCACGTATTTG
The DNA here is from genome assembly GCA_932195095.1 of Andricus curvator. Taxonomy (NCBI): domain Eukaryota; kingdom Metazoa; phylum Arthropoda; class Insecta; order Hymenoptera; family Cynipidae; genus Andricus; species Andricus curvator. The sequence continues at coordinate 28,584 of CAKNYM010047310.1, read as the reverse complement.
AAAATCTTAGCGTAAGTTCTTCAGACACGTTCTTCAGATCCGGAGGAGTTCCAAATTCGTAAAAAGTTCAGCGGAACCGAAGAGAATATGTAATATTTGTATGTAACAGGATTTTTTAAACAATCAAACAAAAAAATTATGCAAAATACGACCTTCGTATTTTACATGAAGTAATATTTGAGGAGTATATGAACGAAACATGATAAGTCCATTTGAGATTAATGGTTATCCAATATTATCGAATTTAAACCTATTATCTTGGATTTATGCAGTTTGTATAGGATAATTAACACTTTAGTACAAAATACCGCTGCAGAGTACTATGAGTGTATTCACTATGGATGTATTCGTTTATGCTTATTTTACGAGCACTTTACTTCTTTATAGGTACCACATAAATTTTCTTCTTCATAGAGAGAGGGGTTTCTCTCACAAAAGGAAAAATGTACACTTTCAATATTTTTTTAAATTATGTTTCTTGTCCACCGAAAATCTTATTTTCAGAAAATCAGAGAGGCCGTCAAAAGCTCAATCAAGGTGTTCTCTTATAAAGAACAACTTTTTAACTCACGGTAATGTTATATTCCTGTTTAAAAAAAATGCTCCTCATTCAAACAAAGTAATAATAATTTTTTTTAATTTATAGGTCGCTATTGACTGATCATGAAAGGTAGTTGAAGGTTCGAAAATTGCTCAATCGACGAATCTCAAAGACGAGAAAAATTACATCAAATACACAACTTTCAAATATGTTGTAAGATTGCGAACTTTTTTTCTAGTATAGAGTCTGATTTTTATAAGCCTCAATTATATTCGTGATTGAAAAAAAAAATCTCATAAACAAGGTAAATAATTTTGTTTAAAAATTAAAAAACGGTATTGGTATTTGATAGAAGGTCATGGAAGGTTGTTCCATAGGTCAATCGATGCGTGTAGAAAACACTAACAAATACATCATATACAGTCATGTTGTATTCCCATTGATAAAAAAGTTTCCCTTTTATGAAAAAAATAGACAATATATTTGGAAGAAATATGAATACGTATTGCTAGATCATAATAGGACATGGAAGGATCTTTAATAGGTCATTCGACGCGCCTCGAAGACGCGAACAAATATATCAGAAACAGTACTGTAGTATTCTTAATATCAAATAAGTTTTTCTTATATAAACAGAATAAACCATTTTTTTTAAATATTATTTATTTTATAATTATTTCAAATATCAAAAACCATTTTTTCATATAGACATGGGAAATTTTTTTTCCATTAAATAAAAAAAAACTTTTAATTGGTCGATCTAGCTCAAAATTCTAACAGAACTGGACATCAATTGCAGCAACAATTCATCCAAATTTCATGACCATTCATCTTTTACTTTTCGAGATATGGTAGATACAAAAAAGTTACATAAAAACATACGGACAATTTTTTTTAAATTGCGTTGTCAAGTTCCTGAGGATGAATTATATCGAAATATATACAAAAATGTATATTTGAAAATTCAGGCCATCACAAACCTTCCTCTATACGGAAGCAATTCACGAATTTTAATTTAAATATTGTGAAGGTTAAACAGATTTTAAAGCAAGATTTTAATGGGATCTAATTTTTTTGTGAACCAAGGGTCAATAATCGTATTCCTCAAGTCTTGAAAATGTTAAAACTATTAGTATGTAAATTTCTAAGAAATGGATTTATCATTTTTTGTTCGTTCAAACATGAATCCATCAGTACCCTTTGGTGAAAAATGGATGACAGCTAGAAAACATATGATTCTAATAGAAACTTGAAATGATAACAAATAAAAGCTCGTATAAACAATAGGGGGAGGGGGATAGAGAAAAATTGGAAATGTAAATTATCCTTAAACTAGCGCTGCAAAATTTCATTTTTGATCCCTTATAACCTGTGTTAAATTTAAAATAGATTGATCAATATACTGAGGTTCCGCAGGGCAAAAATAAGTTTAAAAAATTTGTAATTCTCAGTTTATAAAAAATCAATAACATTAATTTTTTTTAAGTATGCTCAATAAGCCCAATTTGGTAAAATCTTGTAAGATTTCAATATTTTCAGTTTTTGAGGAAAAATCTCATTTTTATAGTCCTTACAAAACTAAAATTATTTTTGAAAGGATTGCAAACTACTTTAAAATTAGGTTGAGCATGCAGAAAACTTAAAACACCCAAAATTCTAAAATAAGAAAATGTAATCAGTGAAAAATTGATAGACCCTGAATTAAATAAAGATTTTTAAAAATCGTAAAACTTAGAGTTTTGCGCAAATCACTAATGTTATTTTTATTCTGCGTAATCTACATAATATGCAAAACTTTCAAATATGTTGTAAGATTCATAAATTCTTATTTTTCAGGAGAAAATCTTATTTTTATAAGCCTCAAATAAATAACATAATTCTTGACAGTTTTAAAAACTGTGCTAACATTTTTTTGAGCATGCAGAAACTTTATCGCATTCAAAATTCACACAATACAAAAATTAAAAGATTTTAGGAATTTAAATAGCCAGCCCCTAAATAACCTGCTAAAGTCTTGTTATTATTATACCATAATTCTTTAAATATAAATTTTGAGTGCGAGAAAGTTTCTACAGGGTCAAAAAAATTGTAAAATAGTTTAAAATTCTTATTAAAAATTATTTTACTCTTCTAAGGTTTATAAAAATGAGATTTTGTCTTAGAAAAACTGAAAAAATTGCAATCATATAACATTTTGGAAAATCAGGCATATTATTTAGATGAAAAAAGAGATTGATATCAGCAATTGTTAGAAACCTCTGAGAATGACGAATCTTTTAAATTTATTTTAGTCCCGCGGAACCTCTGAATATTCATTAATCCATTTAAAAAAGTGGGATTTGAAGGACCCAAAAAGGAACTTCTCAATTCAAGGCTGTTTTTTATTTATAATTTTTTCCGACCAACTCTAATAAACGGTCAATGAAAAATCCCTAGTAATTGATGAAGGGAAGGGTAAGAAGGTTTTGGTTATATTGGAGCAAGGAACGGACTTAGGGGAAGGAAAAAGGGTGTAGAAGGACTGAGTAAGATGGCCTATGTGAGATGGTACAAAGTAGAGGAGAGGGGAGGAGTGATGCATGTGAAAAAAGGTAGGGGTATATTGATGAGGGGGAGGAGCTTAAGAGGTGGGAAGTGGAGTGGAGAGGAGAACTTTTTTTTACAAGGCAGGGTAAAATCCACTAAGGAGGGGGATGTGACAGAAGAGGGGCATGGGGAGTTGGTGACATGATCACGGATAGGGAAAGGAGATTTAACTATATTGGTTTAGTGATGAGGTGTGAGAACGGGTAAGTTGAGGCGGAAGAAGAGATGCGAGTACCAGATCAGCGAAAGTGACAGGGGTATATGGGACTGTGAGAAGGCTAGAGGAATCGTATACGATTGAGTGATGAAGGTCTGGATACAAGGGGTGGCGTGCATGGAAGGAGCACAGGTAGAGGGCAAGCTAGAATGATTATTTCGAGGGGGAGGGAATATGCAATATGGACGAAAAACGAGTTTATGATAGAGGGGTGCATGAAGGAGGGTAATGAAAATAGTGGTTGAGATCAAGGGGTACATGGGAGAAGATAGAGGTAGGGACGGCAGCCACGATCGTTGTGGAGAGGGTCTGGCAGAGAGGAAGAGATTCAAAAGGGAAGAAGGTTGACAGGGGTATTTTTTTCAAATATTTCATTCAAATGCGGTGCGGAGTTAGAGGGTGTTAGTTGGAGCGGATTATGTGGCGAGAGAGGAGTGGGAGTATGTCTGAGAGCGTTCAAGTAGCAGAAATGAGAGATGGGCAAGGTAGTGAAAAATATAGGAAAAAGGGCTAGTGGGAAGGTGGAGTAGAGGCAGTATATATGAGAACGTGAAAGCTAAAGAAAGTGGGGAGGGTATGATGGGTGTTAAGGTATATGAGAGGGGGTCAAGAGGGATGAAAGATCTCTAGAGGGATTGAAGAGAGGTGGATGTGAAAGGGTCAGGGGAGGTAGTGGGATTTGAAAGGGGGTTGGGCGTGAGGAGGAATATGTTCCAAGAAGATGGTAGGTAGACGGGGTAAGGAGGTTATATGAGTGGATAAATCAATGAGCAATAATACTGAACAAATAATTATTTTTCAGAGCTTCAAATTTTGGTATCACCTTCTCTAACTCGAATAGCTTTTTCATCCCTTCATCGCCTTTTATTCAGTAAAGCACGCGAAACCACGATATTCCACTATCCATGGATTTTTCAATCTGAAAGCCTTTACTGTGTGATAATGAGCTCACGCGAATTTCTGAGCTAGATTACCACGTATATAACGTATGTACAAAAGATGTACTCACATTATTTTGCTCACCTCTTTTTCTATTCTCTGCTATGATTGAATGTGTGGAATAAGAATGGCGATTCAGAGTATATCTCTGCACAATATAGGTGCAACGTAGTCCGCAGAGCGATCCATGAAGATCCCGTGAATTATATTATGAAAAAGAAGACGGTTACGTGGCCCCATGAATAATTCAGAAGACTCCTCCCTCCCGGGAAACAAATGAAAAATAATGGAAGCGAAGCGGAAGTTCGCCGATACATTCGCCATTATTTCCCTCGTTCCTTCGAAAAGGAAAACTTCCTATTCTTCTTTTTTTTTATTTTCTTCCCTTTTCTCCAGCGCGATCGCTTTGTTTGATCGAGCGTGGCCAATCGGAGAGAAATCTATTGGGTATAAAAAATCAACCAAGTTAGAAACAGATGGAAACTTTACTGTGACAGGGAGGGGATAACTTCTGTCATGAGGTAGATTATAAACTGCAAATTAAGTTTTTATCTTGAATGCAATTTTTGAGTTATTAGTTTTTGTTACGTAAGGAATTGCAGAGTTTTCTCGATTTTGTTCAAATATAGATTCATTTGAAACTCTCAAATTGAGAATGTTTCTAGTGTGCACGTGTATAACAGAGCTGAGACTTTCTTCCTTTTCTTTAAGAAGACAGGCGTTTTAAAATACAAGGTAACCTGAGAAGGTTGGGTGTGATGATCGAGGCGAAACTAGAAAATAAAATATGATCCGATGTGTCGCCGTAAACACAAGCACCCTACACGACGCGACAGGATTCCCTTGACGTTCCCGTTAGTTCCACACCTTTCGCGATCTTGCAAGGTCGTCTTTCTTTTTCGTTTCAAATAGAAAATTCTAAAAATGAGAATTCTTTAGCGTAAATGAAATAAAATTTTCACTTTACATCAATTTTTAGTGAAAACAAATATCCATGGACTTCTTATTCTGAAATTAAGATTCCTGTTATCAAAATTTACTGGCATTTCAATCAATAGAGGGACCGTATCCGTGCGAAATTCAGAAGAGTTTAGATTTAGCACATGTATGCAATATACATATTATAAATAACATATTGGAAAGTTATGTGGAGATTAATTATTTGAACATCGTAATTAGGTCAGAGATAATTAGAGATGAAATTTCAATATTGAATAATAATCAGTTACCCGATATTCTAGTAACTCTTGAAACATTCTGCAATTTTGATAGCTTGTTTGAAGTATACCAGAGTGTTTAATATATTTTCAATTTTTACATTCTCATCATTAAAGATGGGATGCCTTAAATTCATGTGATTTTGGACCTATCCAGTTTTCTTCCATCATCGACGTTTTGAGACCCCCTGAGTCAGAAAAAATAGTTTTTACGAACGTGTATGTATGCCTGTCTGTCTGTCGGTTTGTCTGTCTGTTGTCTGACGACGCGATAACTTACAAAGGAATTTTCTGATTCGAATGTCTTTTTGCACACTGGTTTGTGGTCCGAAACGACAGGTCAAGTTCGTTAGCCAGCATTCTACTGCCAATATTGATGGTTTTAGCCGTGAAAAATCAAACTGAGAAACGTAATAATTCAACTTTCCCACGAAACCACGCCAGATAAAATAAATAGACAAGAGACCAAAATCATCGGATTTTAAAGGTTCTACGAAATTGCTTTTGATTTTTTTTTAATTCTAATAACAAGACAATGAAGATACGTATGTTTCGTTACCAATGGATATTTTGAATTGTGATATTATAAATTTACTGAAATGATACATATTTCAGGGTAGCTGAGAATAAAATATGATGCAAAATAAAAAAACGAATATTAAAGTAATCATGATAGATGAAATTTGCACTCTTTTTTGCAATTCCTGAATAAGCAATCCCAGGCCGAGGTACAAAAATAAATGTAATATACATTTGATATAATAGTATTGAACATATGTAGAAAAGTTCACATTTTGGACAAAATCATGTACGAAGCACGAGATACGTGCTGAGTGTGTGTTTAAGGCCGAAGGATGCGGACAGATTTTTTTATATCAGAATATGATTTTCATGAAATAGATACATTGCCAAAATACACATAGGATGGTTCACTTTACAGACAAAAATTATAGTTTTCAAAATTTTTTATCAATTTCCGGTTCCATCAAAGACTTTAGCTCTTTATTTCTGTCTAGAAACAAAATTTGGGGGTTGAAGCAGAATAGTTTTATTTCATTCAGCGGCATCTATGCCTTAAACTTTCCAAAAAATTAACATGTTTGAAACTGTGTGAACACAACTTTTTGAAAATATTTAAATCATTCATCGCATCGACATATTTCTTTCTGAAGTTGCTTGTTTATTATTTGCAAAATGAACGTTAGGCAGCAGTTTCTAAATGATTAGAATAAAGTTTTATACAAATTATACGCTTCAGCTATAATTAGAATTATTTTTAACTGATTTTTTAATTAAAAAATAATTATGATAACTGCTTTTACTTTATATAGCAGTAAATTCAATCTAACTAAGAAATTTAAAAGAAAATATTTCCCTGCGTTTGCAGTTCAAGCGCAAAATTCCAGATGATTTCATAATAGAAAAAAAATTGAAACGTATTGAAACTTGGATGGAGGAAAAAGTTTATAATTCTGTATTCCATACTTATGCATACAAAAGAAACCATTTTATATTTTCACTATCCGCACGTCAATATCATGAATTATGAAAGAGCAGAGATTTGCGTTAAACCATCGACCGAATCCCATGCTCAGTGAAAGGAATTCAGCATTCTAAATATTGATTTATCAGGATAAAAAGAACGAGCACAGATGAACATTGGCAAATTTTAATAAGGTCTTTTCATTCGAAAATTTTTCAATTTAAAAGCGATTTTATGAGCGGTAACTTAATAAGAAATTAATATTAAGCAGCTCTCAAATGCGGTTTTGCCGGCTGTGAGCTAAATATGTACTATATACCAGGTTTTGACATTAAATTCTAATGTACAGAAATAATCAATTTTTTTTTATATTTGTGAATTACTCTTGCATAATTTCCAATACCTATATTATTGAAAATAAATGTTAATTTTTCTCTCGCTTAAGATAAAATAAACCAATTTTGTATGCAGTATTCGTAAAGCAGATATGGGGATTTAATGGTGGTTTAAGACTTTAAGGTGCAGTTCCCCAACCTCTTCATTTTGAATTTTCCTTACCCACTTACTCTTTAAAAATACCTACCCCCTGGATGAACCGTCGAAGTTGCTTTTGTACAATAAAACTTCTCCACGCACGAACGAAATTTCAGTAGTACTTCCGTGGCGTATAAGAATATTGAAGTTGTGTCAAACAACAAGATTTTTACATTTCACGCACACATGTAAAAAAAACGTTAAATTAGGCTAAAATAAGTAAATAACGAATAATTCTAAATAATAAGTTCAATGATCAAGTTTAAAAATCGATTGATATAATTTAAGATAATTATTATTTGCTAAAGACAATTTGAAAATTGTTTCAGTTCATTCTTCGACTTGACATTTTAATATAAAAAAACAGTCAAATTATGTACAAATATATAATTCGATAATAAAAAAAAAATTAAATCAATAACATAATAAATAAAGAAGAAAGTAGGGTAGACTGGGTACGGTTGTGCCAGGGTACGGTTGTGACAGTCGTCATATTAGCGTAACTATAAGGAATACCCGGTTGAGTGGAAGGGGAAAGAGGAGCGGCAGGCCCTTCTGAACATGCTTCACAGGATTGCGTCAATTTTTGCGTGACATTGAAGCTTGCAGAGGACTACAGTACTTTTTAGCAGCAAAAAGTAAATATTTTTATTCGATTTCTTTTAGTAATTGTTGTTATATGTGTACAGATAGAGTAACAAGTGTTTTTTATCTTTATAGGTTACACATTAGTGGTTAAATAGAACTGATTACTTTGTACGATATTATTATTATGTTAATATTATTATTATGATTATTATTATTATTACCCCAAGCACTGTCACAACCGTCCCTGGGGTGTGGTCGGTTGTGACATTTTTTATTTTTTTTCTAATTTGCTCCTATAAATTAACCATTGTACTTAGGGACACAATGGTAGTATTTATTCGTAGACAAATATACATTTCACACTAAAAAATTCCTTTCATCCAGCTAACTGGCATACTGACAAAATTATAGTCGATCAAATGAAAATTGTCACAACCGTACCCGGTCTCCCCTACCTGAAATAATAAAAAGTGAATGTACAGATAAACAGAAAGAAGTCGACAAAATCATATTCAAATAAACTCAGGTCAACACAGCTGAGTATTTCTTTCGACTTGCAATTTTAATTTTTTTAATAACTGTACGAGTGTACTGTAAGTGCATTCATTCTATAATTTTCTTCAAAGATGGCTTTATTTTTATCAGTTGTTAAAATGTAAGAAAAATGAGGACATTTTTTTTGTAAACCACTGGTCTAGCTATTCTTTTATTTCGATTTTTTTCGCGGATGGTTCAACTTGAATGTCCTAACATGTAGAAATGCATTTAGAGATCAAATTTGATATGTATAGTATTGTGTGTTTGTTACCAGTGGTTAAAAAATGAAGAAATTTGTTTCTTTAGACTTGGCACGTAAATGTGTATTGAAAATAAAAATTATTATATTACAGTCTGATGTTTTAGTTAGCAGTTGTTAAACAAGAATTAAATTCCGTTCTTCAGGCTATAATGCTGAAAGCATTTTTTTCAATCTGATTTTCTTTGGGGATGGCCCTAATTAAAGGTATTATCATGCAGAAATTCTCTCCTTCTTCTGTCCCCTATTTGATAAGGCTTTTCCATTTACTCTTCTCTTTTTTAATTAATAAAAAAATATGTACAAATATTGATTTCTTATAACCAACGTCTAACAGAAGTATACGACACTTTATTTTCCTTTTACCAGTAATGTTGTATCAAATCTTGAGTTTGAAGAAGAAAAACTACTTATTCAAATCGACATCCAACTAAGTCCGGCTCTTTATTGTTCTGTTCAACCATTCCAAACGAAAAAGATGAAAATTTAAAGTTTTGAAAATCTTGATTGCTAAAAAATATATCAAAGAAGGTACAAACATTTTTTAAGTTTGAAAAATGTAAAGGGTGAAGCACAAGGAAAAAGAATTCTTTTGCCTGGAGTAGATTTAAGACTAGTTGATGAAACAGCATCTTTGGAATTTGAAAAATACTATTTAAAATGTTTGCCTCTGCAATATATATTTGTATAAAAAAGATGAAAATATATTTTTTAATAATTCCATGCTGTTCAATTGAATTATTGAATAATAAATCAATTTCTCATACATGGAAGCTAGTGACTATTATTATTATCGATATTTGATATCAGTTTTCATTCTTGTTATGAGCTTTCGTCCTTAATAAAAGGCGAAATGCCAGATACTACTTCGCACAGTACTGAGCTCAGCATTCTAGTAATAATAAAGCGTTCTGTAGAGGAAGAGCGAGGGTAAAGGTTGGCTCGTTTCCCGCCCTTTTTTGAGGCACTAAGCTGGTAAATATTCGTCAGGGTAGGTCAGAAGTTGCGGGAAAATTTTAGAGTCGTTAAAGGATATACTTTCAACCGCAAAAAGCTCATCAGCGTTGCACAAATGGCTTTGGTGATTAGATCCATTTTCTCGAAAGTAAAGTTTTGCTTAAATGTGTACAGCAATATTTCAAGTTAAAATAAAGTATATGGAACAAAAATGAAATTTGTAAATAGTTTCACGAAATAAATTAATATTTTCACTAAAAAAATGGCCAAACTTTGAATTTTTACAAGTATTTCAATATAAAAAGTCGTCTATTATTGAATTATTATCGTTCTCAAAAAAATTGTGTTCAATTTGGCTAAATACCTCACATTTTATCAGACCTATTGAAACAAAAGTTTTGTACTTATAAACTTGACAGATTCACTATTTTACGTATACAGGATGTTAAGTTTTTTAAATCCCCTAAACATTTCATCGAGCAAACCGAGATTTCCTAGCAACCAAAACCAAGGGAGATATTCTTATTAAACTATTTGGGTGAAAAATAACTTAAAAATAAATCCATAAAGCCTCTCCTACCAGAAAAATGGTTTGAATTTATGTTAAGGATTGTTTTATCATCCCTTAAACATTTGAACAAGAAAATTGGCATTTATAAAGAACCAACACAACAGGAGTCCTTTTTATTACAGTTATGAGGTTAAAAATCAATTCACACTAAATGTGAGAAACATACCCTAGAAGGAAAAGTTGTTAAAATTATTTTGAGCATTGTTTTGACATCCTCTAAATATTCAAGCAACGAAGTCGACATTTGCTAACGAACAAAATCAAGGCAGATTTTTTTGATGTTACTATTGGGGTCGGAAATCAATTTACAATGAAAGTGAAGAATATAAACTAGCATGAAAAGTTGTTGAATTTATTTCAAGGGTCTTTTAGCATCTTCTTTACATTCAAGCATGACATAAACATTTCCTAACAACCAAAATCCCAGGAGATTTTTTGATTAAACACATGATAGTAAATCTGTCAAGATTACGGGTACAAAATTTTTGTTTTAAGGCTCATGTAGGGGGTAATCGAACCTAGAAAACTCACCTGAAAAAATCAATTCCGAATGCTGGCGCAACGAATGATTATTATCGGGGGGCAATTTTTTTCCTCTTGGAAGCTCAAATCCACATTTGAGGCGGAAAGTCCCTGCGGGTCGTCAACACTTGCGATAAATATGTAAAATTTATAAAATACTGCATCTTCAAAGTAGCCGAAAAAAAGCAAACAGAAACTATGTCAACAGCGCCGCCTGGTCTCACTATTGATCTCTAAAATAAATATATATAAATAATATAACATGAAAAATGTATCTAATTAGAGAATATTATTTTATAAAAACACTAAAAGAAGAAAAAATGCATTGAATGTGAAATAATGACTCGAAAACTTCCGAAGTAAAATTGTACAGATACTTGTAATACTTAGAGCGCAGGTTTTATCAACTGGAACGGTGATTAAAAATCTAATATTTACTTCAGGAAGAAAAAAAATCTCAAGGCTTTTCTGCGATCTAAAAATTTTATCAGACACCACTGCTCTTAACAAACTTAAATGAAAAATTCTACAAATTTTCAAGATATTATTCTACTACTTAATCCCAAAGAATAGCCTGTTGAAAGTTTAAAAGCATATCATGTTACCAACTTTCGAAGGTTTTTGGTCAAAAGTGGAGTTTGTTTCAAAACGCGTTACTTTTTCCGAAACAAGGTGTAAAGGCTCTTTGAAGTTTCGTGACAGTAAGCGTCAACGAGTTTTCTCACAGACCCTTTTCTTTACTACAAAGTTCCCATCATCCTCTATTCGTTTCTTTCACCTTCTACCCCTTCACAACTGTCTTTTGTGTGGAATAAAAGAAAAAAAATGAGTGCTCCCTCTTGGTCCACGTGATGCTTCCTTATTCTCGACAGTTTTCCGCTCTACTTTCGAAAATTTTCTTATAGAATGAAGCAAATTTATGTGATCCACGAGACTGTTCCATAAAAGTAGGGAAAACTTTGATAATACGTGAGAAACGAGTAAAGAAGAGTTTTGAACTTTCAGTCATTTTACGAGTAATGCGTAATTGAGTTTATAAATGTAGGAATTTTAATCTAACTTTTTAAGGTACCTGTGTGAAACTTTATAGTTTTATTTTGCAGATAGTGTTTATTTATTGTGAGAGAAATTATTTTTTACCTCTAGCGTAATGCAATGCAAATTATTAAGAGTTCCATTTTTCGTCAGATTCTCGAACTCCTTCCTGAAACATCAAAAAAATTTAATCATTATTGAAATGTTTGTAATTTTTCAAAATGTAATACTTTTCTCAGTTTTTATCTTTCGATTTGTCAGTTTTGGAAGTTATAATATTTTGAAGGTTTAAATTAAAAAATTTTAATTCATAAAATCGAAAAAAAGGTATCATTATTAATTGTTACGAATTAAAAATAAATAGATCGGGTTAAAATGGTTTATTTTACCATTTTTTGTTTCTTTGCTTTCATTATAAGCAAAAGCTACAATTATTATTCCATCCTAGTGAACAACAGCTCACTTGTATTACACGACAAATACTCTACAACCACCACAAGGTGACCCACAAGGTGAGGGATATTTTTTCGAAAACTTTATTTTTGCATAGAAAATTTGAAAGGATTGAAAGGATTGTTTCGAAATCTGCGTTTTTTATACTCTCGTGCTGATATACATATTGCGGAATCGACAACTAAAAAAGTTTGATTACAAAGAATCTTACAGTTAAGAGAAAATATAGTCCAATGTTGTCGATATCAAATTGATACTTGTTTTTGAGAGCCTCCGAGTCGATTTAGGATAGTGACAAAAAATTAATTTTTCTTTATTGAACCATGTTTTATTCAATTCAGTCAAGATATTCATTGAAATAACTTCATATATCAACAAAAAAATTGGACGACATCGTCTCATTCAAACTCGGTTTCCTTGCAACTAAATACATTTTCTTGATTAAACTTTTTTCCTTATGCTCAGCATGCCCAGATATCGAGAGAATTTTTAATTCATTTTTTTGTTTGAAAATTAGATTTTTTATCACGATTTGAAGCCACTTTTCAGAAGCCATGAAATTCTAACATCAAATTGAAGGCTCATTTTCTTGGAACTGAATTACTTTTTTTCATCGAGCATTTTTCCCTGTATTCCACAACTTGTCATCTCAAGAGTGGGTTTTAAATGGATTATTTTATTTTTTATTACTGTCCTATTTCGACCGATTCGAATATATTTTCTCATAACTGTAAGGTACTTTTCAATAAAACTTGTTTTTTATCGATTAAGCAATATATCAGCTGGAACGAAAATTCTTGTTTTTCTTTTCAATTGCGAATTCGATTTTACAGAATGTATTTTTTTTCTCCTCTCCTCACCAATTCCATTTCAAATCAGGAAGAGAGGTTCAGCTGAGGGTGTCAGAATAACTTGGTATTTGGATGAATCATTCTGTTGAGAAAATAATGGAACACGTATTTCATAGAAAAATAAAAATCTTTTTTATTATTTGTTACAATTATTCGAAGATTACCTGCGAATTCTAAAAAATTGACAATTTTCAAAATGCATTATTTTTTGAACGAACTAAGTTATTTGTGATTTTCTATTTCTCTTCACCGTAGGAATTCTTGGTCTTTGAGCTGATTAAAAAAAACTAAAAGTTGAGAAAAACGGAAAAATGACAGCTGTTTTTTTAACTCTTGAAAGTTGATTTTCTCAACAACCCTACTTAAAATGTTTTTTTTTTTTTTTAGAAATGCACGGTAATATTTTCTGCATATCTTTTAAGTTTCGTGCTCAATAAACCACTGCTTGACAATAAAAAATATTGCTTTTGAAAGATCGAATATTCGCATTTTTCCCGGAAACAACGAAACGTAACAAAAAATATTAACATAAAAATTTACACATCTATAAAAGTTCTACAGAAAATATCTCTTGCTCTTTTGTGATATTTTGCATCATTGACGAGAAAAAAAATCAAAAATTATATTTAAAAAAATGTTCCCGGCCTCAGAACTTGTTTAGCCTGCATAACTATTTTATATTAGCAGAAACTTTTCATAAATATTGGAAAAAATAAAGAGTTTAATAAATAAATAAAGTGTTGTTTTCCTGGAAATATTCTTTTTATATTCTGGAAAGCCCCACTTGTTTTGTTTTTCCTCATATTTGTTCACAGTTTCGGCTTATACATATGCGGAAAGCATGCTATCAGTTTTATGGAGACTTAACCATTTTTAGGACAGTGTTTTTTTAATAATTTGTTTTCTCATAAACAATGCAAGATATCACAAAAAAGTAAGAGGTATTTTCTGTAGAACTTTTCAAGATGTGTAAACTTTTATTTGAACATTTTTTTACCTTATGTTTTTTCCGAGATAAAAGCAAAAATTCGATTTTTCAAAAAATGTCTGTCATTTTTTGAGAATTCGTAAGTAATCTTCAATTGTTAGAAATAAATTTTCTTGACAAACTGTGAAATACGTATCCCTTTATTTCTACTATGAAAAAGTATTTATAAATAACAAATCATCCTGACGCTATGACCTAGACTTTGCTTGAAATTTTACCTGATCTGAAATTTGATTTCGTTATTATCTGCTATGCTTCAACTATACATTTTCTACAATTAGTTGCAATTGAAAATTAAGGTTTCCTCAATTTTATAAATGATAATAAATTTACTAATTTTCAGGTGAAGCCTACATGCAGTAAATCCTTAAGAAAAATCGAAAACCCCCATTTCTACTCACCTCTAAACCAACAATTTTTCATGTTCCCAAAGATCTCTTTACAGAAAACCCTCATCGATTTTCAATTCCTGCTTAAATTTCGATTTACTAATTCATTACCCAAAGGCTATTTACAATTAAAAATAAAATCCCCAAACCCGCGAGAAGATCGTAAAATTTCCTTCCGAAGTACCGTCATAAAAATCTTGCGTCCTCGTAGCCGAAAGAAGTAAAAGAAGTCGTTTCAGTGAAGCGGAAGTAGGGAATTCGCACGACGCCACACTTGGCGAAAAAGCGCCAAGCAAAATGTCCTTTGAATTGGGTATTATTAGAACGAGATCGTTATGGTGGCTGTTTAAAACATAAGGGAGGTACTGTTCACTACGGTTTACTGCATATTGTGGCAATTTCATATTTCAGACTTTGCTACAAGGCTGAGGGAACTCGAAAGTCGGCTAAGCGACTAAAGTCGATTTTGCATTGCACTATTGAGATTACGCAAAAGGTCCGTGGAAGAGAGTTTAGACTTGTCAAAAAAAGGGGCAAGGGATAAAAGCCAGGACTATCTGAAAATGGCTTGTTGCGATTATCGCTGCTTTTTATTCGAAAACCTTAATGAAACCAGGATGCTGTATGATGGCCGATAACGAATTAAAGCTGAAAGGTCGTTGCAGACAAACAATTTTATTTGTTTCTCAAGTTTTACTCAACATATAAAAATAGATAACCATTTTAACCGTCAATGCAGCGAATCATTTTATCAAACATCGAACATTTGTAAATAGGCAAATACGCACTCACTGCTTGATAAAAGCGACGTATATCTTTTTTTAAATGATCATAAGGCTTTCAGGCCTAACGTGCAACTGCTAATTTTTTTATCAACATTTAATCAACATTTTTTGTTTATTAACCAATACAATTTTTGGTTTCTACATTAATATTCAAGTGTTCCACTGCTCTAAAGGTGCTCAAATTCAATCAAACAGCGCTTAAATCACTAGAATAACAATACGTAAATAATTTATAATAAGTTGGAATTAGTAAAATTTTTTGTATGATGTAAAAAAGTTAATAAGTAAGTATCATTTTTTCGTGATTTGCAATGATTAGTTGTTGAAATTGATAGTTTTCGCATAGGATTTATGAGAAATTAATATACCATAACGATTGGTTAACAATAGTTTCACTAACTTTTTTTTTGAATTTTCACATGAATCGTCTGGAATTCAGTTCGATGATCTCATCAGAGAGTTCTGTTATACTCCTAAAGTTTCACCAGTGTACTCAACGTTCCGCACGAATGGAAAAAGTAAGCATTGCAGGATAAAATTATACATATATATGTGTTTGCGTTCTAAGGAGAAAAAGTGATTTTTTTAATAGTATTGGCCAGTTTATTCAGATTGAAGGTAAATACTAGAATTATTGAAATATTAGTATTCTATAATCATTATTCATAGTAGTGCTTTCTTTTTTATCCACGGCAATCACTCAATACATTTCCATTTAATTATATCCCCTTTCTGTATTTATTCACTTGACTCGCTGACAAAAAGGTGAAGATTTACAGTCCCAATGGTTTCGTGAATTATTAATTTTTGTACAAATTGACTTTCTCAGTTTTAGTTGAAAAAATTTCTTAAAGTCATTGTTTGAAGTCATACTTCCTTTGCTGATCTAAAATATTTTTCGGTTTTTTACAGTAAATTGCGGGAAGAAATTTAAATTAGGTATTAAAATGTTTCAAATATATAATCTCAATATAACCCTCTTTCGTACTATGAAGCACAGAAATACATTTAATTCATGAAGAACTATTGATCATCCCTTCAAGGGTGAGCGAATTTACTCCACAATATGGGGCTAAGTCGCTTATTCATAAAATAAGTACAAAAAAGTTCTTGTAAGAAAAACTTGACGGAAAGAGTAATGATTTATAAGTCTTATAATTATTTTGAAGCAAACAAAGTTACTTAACTTGATGATAATGTTATTTTAACTTGAAACAAAGCCAGATTTATTCTTAACATCGCGTATAAGTAAGACATATTACAATACATCTTATAATTTGATAGTTTTTCTACATTTTGAACGTTTTAATAGGCATTTGTTGCCTCCTAAACGAATTGATCATTTAGGTAGACAATTTTCTTGTTTAGTTCATAACAAAATACTGTGGGCTACTTTCCCCACAAAAAAAGATTTTCACTAAAACCATTCTGCAGGACGAGAAACATAGTGTATTCATGTGAAAATTTGCATGAATTTTTTTTCGGGTGCTAAAAAATATGATCCATTACACCATTTTTCACCAACTTCTGCAAGTATAGTTTTCCACTCGTTTTTGACACAACGTAACCAAAATTCCAAAACTGAAAACCTTATACGGATGCACTTTTTATTCCTTCTAACTAACGAAACTGCAACAAACAAGATGCACATTGTACAATAAAGTTTAACATCTGTCAAAAAGGAAAAACTCGCTAATTTTATAATTTTTTATTTCGAAAAAGAGATAATTAATTACGAAGAATAAGTTGCGGATGAGCCGGTAAGTTAAGTTCTAGGGAAAACTGAAGTAACTCATTTTTTTCAATTTTAATCACCTTACAATTAAAAATTTTTTCTTCACTTAAAAAATTACCACCTACTTTTAGCGTTTATATTTGAAAATAAACAGTATTTGAGAGCATGCTCAAGCCACTTGAAAAAACTCTTTTCTTCTCAATTTTACTCGGAAAATGTGGATTTTCAACTCTCTTCTTATAAAACCTTTCCAGGTAGTTTTACATTTTTTAAAGGAACACTCATTTTTGTACGGCCAAAATTCATAGAAAAGTCTAAGAGGTAAGTAAATTTTTTTAAACTTCTTGAAATGGTGTTTCCTGTGAAAAAAAAAAAATCTTTGCGAAATAGAAATCATGAGCAGAGGTACAAAAGGAAAACACTTTTAGAATTGATGTGAACTAAAACATTAAGTGTGTCCTGTGAAAAGGAAATGTTAAGAAGGATGCTCTTGTACCATTTTAAAATTAAAAAATACTGGAAGAAATTTTTAAGTGGTTTTAAAAAACTTTAAAAATATCAAATAATTGTGAGTTTTGATTTGATTGTCCAAATGATTGAGTTTATAACAATTATAGAGAATTTACGAATTTTATGGCACACCCTATCCAAAGAAGATAGTTCTCCGAATAAAAATTTTTCCCAGTGAATATAAAAAATCTATGTTTAGAATATTCTCATTTTTTATACATTCTGTAAAATATTGCATGAAAACATTTCCAAAAGGTTTCAAATATAACATTAATTACATAACATTACTTAATATAAAATAATTGATTTTAATTAATTTAGTGTGAAGGTTTCTTCAAAGGTGAACTTTTTCTAAATGCTTCATCAAAACGATTTCATAAAATTTCAACTTTTAGATTGATGAACTATATATTTTTCAGCATAGTATTATGAGATATGTTGCAGAGGCTTTTTCTGCTTGAAAAATGATGCAGATATTATAATTTTTCATGTGGTTATGCGATTCATTAATACATCATCAGAGTTAATTCAAACTTTTCATGAATTCTTCAGTTTTAAGTTATAATACTTCCGATTGTCAAGAATCATTAGATTTCTCTTATTATTTTAATCATATTAATAAAAAGGTCTTTCAGAAATTTCGAATTCTTAAATACAGAGCTGTCAAATACCCTAATTTTTTTCAAAGTGTAAAAATAACCAACTGATAAATTGTTTATGAAGTATTATTAGAAATGAATATTGTTTGGATTGTTATTTGTTTTCAAGATTCTGTTTTCCACTTTTGAGAATCATGCCCCCTGAAAGATTTACTCCCCAAAAACATCTAAGATGAAAAAAATTCCGCCGAGTGAAAAGTTATTAGTACAATCAACACAGTTTGTGAAATCAAAGTTTGCCAAGTAATTCGAAAGATATTTAAATTTCAAAATGTGTTTAATCAATAAAATTACAGAAATGTTAAGAATGTATTAAGAGGGAAAAAATTAAAACTTCGGGACTTTTTCTCCTTTATTGAAATAATAATAATCTCGCAAAGTTTTAATGTTTTTCCCCCTTCATATGTTCTCAAAATTTCGGTCGTTTCATAAATTTAATACGTTTTAAAGTTAAGATCTCTTTTAGAATTACTGTACTGATAAATGTTTACATTGCGAAATTTTTTGCATCATAGGTAGTTTTGGGTAGATTTCACTTATGTTTTAATACAAATTCTGGTTGGATCAAATATATAATACATGTAATTGTTATTTATATTTGTATTGTAATTTAAGATGTAATTATCAGTTCAGATACTTATTATTGACAAGATTTACCATTAATTGAATAAATGGAACCATCTGATAATAACTAAATAACAATACTGACTATTATAGGTTGATTGAACTGCTAAAAAAAATCAAATTTTGAGCCTAAAAAGTGAAATACCTCTAGAAATAATGATTGAATTCATAATTTCTAAAAACGTCGCCCTCGAGCTTCATCTAGTCAATTTATCCTGAAATTTTTTGACGAATAGCGAGAATATTGTGGGCTACAGATCGACTGGAATGCAAAAATTATACATTTTTCATATTTCTGAAGCTGTTATGTCCAGTTTCTAAAAAATGAACAATGCGTATACACAGAAGCTATTCTTTGGCAAATTTTCATTGATTTCAAAGTTTATGTGCAAATCAAGAAGAATTGGCTGAGGTATCCACAAAAGGGTCTAAGTGCATCTTGATAATTCGATTATTAGGTTAATTAGGTTCTTTTGGAATGATACGCTCTTAGTAATTATAAAGTTGGAATGAACTTTTCCTCTTTTTAAAAATTTCCTCAGAATTACCATTTCTCTCATTTCTGTTAAAAATAAGCTCATTGAGTTTGAGTCAATTAGGCCATATTTACGTTCTAGAGTAGAATTCAGTATAGCAATGTAGTATGGGTAAGAGGAATACGGTATTTACATTAATGCAGTGCGGCCAACTGAAACATCCCAACCCTGAAAGTTACATCAAACCAGGATTACAGGGGTTTAATTGGGGCAATATGGCGGGTCCCGCTTCATATAACCGCCTTGCAATTTTACGAAACGCGTTTAGACTAATTACGACCAAGACTGCCCCATCTCGAATGACCCTTGTGCACTTCTGCTTGTAAATATGCTAAGAATTATCGTCTTTTTTCTCTTTTATCTCCAGAATATTCTCTATCTCGTAAGGTAATTTTACCTCTTTACGATTATTATTTCCATATTCTTTGCGCATATACTTTCAGTAAGCACTCGCCTTTCATAAAATGAAAGAATATCCCTTATCTTGTATATTTTCAGGGTGACCGAAAAACTTCATTTTCAAAATTCCCAGACTTTTTCCTAACTATCCCCTGACCAATTTTTCGCTTTCCCTCATCATTAATATTTCAAAAACAGCACGAGCAGATTAAAATTTGAAAGTTTAAATTCATTTATTTATTTCAGCCAAAAATAATGTACCATAAAAGATACATTTTCAATCAAAAAGGATAAATTTTCAACAAGACAATTAAATTTTGGACTAAAGGAGATGCCTTTTTAGCAAAATATTTCAATTGTTAACAAAATGATTGAAATTTCAACAAAATAGTCGAATTTTCAACCATATGGTGGAATTTTCAAACAAAAAAGGTTAATCATCAATCGAAAACGGTTTCATTTTAAACAAAAAAGTTACATTTTTAAGCCGAAAAGAATAATTTTTTAGAAAATATTTGAATGTTTAACATTAAAAGTGGAACAGATGAATTTGTATGCAAATAGTTGCATTTTCAACCTACAAAGATGAATTCTCAACAAAAAATGCAATAGTTAATATTGGAACAAAAAAGTGTAATTTTACCAAAAGAGGTTGATTTTCAAACCAAAAAGATTAATTTTTAACCAAACGGTTGCATTTTTCATTGAAAAGGATCAAATTTTCACAACAACAGATGCATTTTTAACCAAAAGGACGACTTTTCACAAACATAGTTGAATTTTCAACCAAAAGTTGATTTTCTACCCAAATAGTTGAATTTTAAACCCAAAAAGAGTAATTTGAAAGTAACCTGTTGAATTTTCAACCGAATAATTACATGTTTAACTAACAATATAATTTTTAGGAGGAAGCAACTGCAAAAAAAGAAAATAGAAATACAACGCAAATAAATAACTGATAAGGATATTATATCAGGGTGGCCGCAAAACATTTTCAAAATTGCCTAATTTTTCTCTGATCAATTTTTCATTTACCTCGCCCGGTAATATTCAAAGCACAAAATCTTAATCTTGTAATATTTTCAACATAGTTTCTGTCATAAACAGAATAAAGCAATTTCAAATTAAAATTTTTAATTTGTTATCCTTGAGAGTTATTTAAAGTACCTTTTGTAGAAATTCCTGACTTTCGCAATATTTCTTTTAAAACATCCTGGCTAAAAAGATTATTCTTTTATTGTATCTAAAAACACATCTTGAATTGAATCTGAATGAAAATATATTTAAAGAAAATTAAAATTAAATTTAAAATTGTGAAAAACATTTTATTTAAACAAATACTCCAGTGTATCAGTTTGTTGTACACAAAAATTATTTTGTACTAAAATCGTTCAGCTTTATTATGAGAACAGTATTAAGTAACAAAAATTTGTCATAAATTGAATATTCATAAACAATTGATAAATTTTATGCAATTTTTTGAAATAATAAGACCCAAGGGTAGACAAGAAGCTGATTCACTGAAGTATTTGTTTCAATAAATTAATTTGAACAATTAAATTAAATGTTAAATATCATTTTTATCTTTTTTCAATCTATCTTTAATAATTCTGGACAACACCACAGTACACTTACCTCTGATTTTATTGGTTCTCTGAATAAATACTTATTACACTTTAATTTCTTTGCTCAGTTTTATCGATAGATGATATTACTCGGTAAAAAATAAAAAAACTATCACATTGAATGATATCAGCTTAAAATATTAAATTTGTTTTGCTCTGGATGGTTTTTCCAAGAAAACGACTAAATTTTGTATTAAAAATATATATCTGACTTATAATAAAATCATTATTTTGTTCAGTCAAAGAAATTTGAATGCAGAAAATACATTATTTTTGTGACTTTCTAAAAAATTAGAGCAATAATTATTTATTCCTATAATGACTTTCAAAGATTACAATGAAATAGCAAAGTTAACGTGAAAAAAGATCACTAGTTGAAAGAGACAAATTAATGAGTAGGTAAATACGGCAAAAAAAAAGGAAATACTTTTTTACAGAAGTTCTCTGAATAGAACTTTTCCTTTTAATACAATTTTTATTTGCGAAAGGGATTGATAAGTAGCACTTAAGTGGAACCAATTCGAGTCGCTAATCCGCGTCCCTTTTTAGCGAACTTCAAGTCTGCTGAATTATGCGAAACGCTGAATGCTTTCGTCTGTAAATAAATTACAATCTTCAGAGGAACTCGAATTGGACTGAATGCTGAAAGCTTACATTTTCGCTATGAATTATAGTATGCTTCCTTTCCTGCAAGTAGATGTAATAACTTTTATTAAAAATAATCTGTGTACGGTAGTCTACACTCGACTTGGCATCCTTTTAAAAACGTGTATTTATGATTAATATTAAATATAACAGAAATATCAATATTAATGGAATAAGTGAAAAGTACAAGAATTATACAAATATGAAGTAAATAAATTGAAAACATGATTAAATATTTTATTCTAGTATTTCTTGAGTTTTATATTTAAAAAATACCTTCAGTATCTAATTTATTTTCCCTTATCCCTTGAGGGTGAAAATTCTTTTCAAAGCTGCTCTATACATTATATCATTCTGAGTTTACAATTGCAAACTGATATTTAAATTCAAAACGACGTGCAGGGAATGGCACATAAGAAATTTGCTCATTTTGCCTCAGGCATGCTTCTTGATTTTCTCTTCAGTTCTCTCGCAAAGGTAAAAGTTGGAATACGTAGATGATGATGCAGTGCACCCAGTTATTTTCTTATTTGTGCTCAAGTTTTTTTCTTGACTGTTGAAAATTACTTTTTCGACACGTATGTACGAAAGAAAGATTTTCTAGAAAATTTTTTTACTTCTTTCTCCACGATGGCAGCGGTCGTTGCGAGAACTTAAAGTAATCAATCAATTTGAAAGTTTTATTGCAAAGTGGAAAAAAAATTTGTCTTTGAGTGCAGAAATCTTTATAAATCTGATATGGTGAAAAATGACTGGCAGGTAGTGAAAAGTCAGTCTCTGATTAGTCTGGAAGCAGGACCTAATTCCCTATTTTTAGTGTAATTCAGGTAAAAACATATAATAATAATAAGTAAAATCATTTGAATTATACGAAATAAATTCAATTCAACTTCTGACTAAAAGGAATCCACCTTAGCGTAGAGAAAAAAGTAAATAAATTAGAGAAAGTCGTATTTAGTCAGCAATGCAAGAATCAAATATTCCTATTTCTACACCTCGTATTTTCTTTAACTTACTGAATTTCATCTCAAATTATTAAATGTTAGCGTGCTTGTGTCAATCAATGGTTAAAATATAGACAGGATTATATTTTCACTAAAGTAGATGCATTTTTAAACCAAAAAGACAAATGTTTAAAAACTTAGTTGAATTTTAACCAAGAAGTTTATCTTTCTACCAACATTTTTCCACCAAAAAGACAAATTTTCAACAAACAAAGATTTTTTCGTCGAAAAAAAAACATCTAAATTGTTGAACTTTCAGGTCAAAAGACGAATTTTCTATACAGTAGTTCAATTTATACAATATATACAGTAGTTCAATTTTCAACAACAAAAATGAATTTTCAACGAATAATGTAATAGTAGATAGTTCAATCAAGGTAAATACATATAATAATTATATGTATAATCACTTATATTATATACAAAAAATTAATTGAATTTCTGACTAAAAAGAATTAACCTTAGCGTAGTGGAAAGACAATCAAGTAGTAAAAGTCGTATTTAGCCAGCCATTCAAGAATCAAATAATCTTATATTCACACTTTCTATTTTTCTGGAAAATATTTCCTTTAACTTAATAAATTGTATCTTAAATTATTGAATTTGAGCGTGATTGTGTCAATTTAAGGTATAAAAAATAAAAAGAAGTATTGCCTGTCAATATTGAACAATTTCAAGATTAAGCCTTATAAAGCAAACTATTTCTATCTTGGTCAAAAATTAAAAATTCGAATCCCTGAAAGTTTAAAAT
Organism: Andricus curvator; assembly: GCA_932195095.1. Taxonomy (NCBI): domain Eukaryota; kingdom Metazoa; phylum Arthropoda; class Insecta; order Hymenoptera; family Cynipidae; genus Andricus; species Andricus curvator. Next base: position 4,644 of record CAKNYM010047310.1, on the reverse strand, counting down.
TTTGAAGTTCAATCGCTCAAATCTTTAACAATCTAAAATTAGAACCATTCACCATTAATCAAATTTAGTATATTATTATTATTTTGATAGTGAATGAAGTTTAAAAGCTATTAAAATCACTTTATCTAGTACGTAGGCCATCCCTGAATGTTTAGAATTAAAACATATTGTAAATAGAGAAATTGAATAGCAAGAATTTACACAATCTGCACAGTTGAACAATTTCAAAGTAAAAATGTTGAAAATTAAAAAACAATTAAAGTAACTAAAAACTTTCAACAACAAAAAATGATAATATTGCGTAAAAGATTTGAAGGGACTTCAAAGATTTTTAGGGACTTTCAGGAATGAAGAACTATTTCCGTGTATTCCAAAGGATTTTAAGGTATTTCAAGAGATCTTGAGGGATTTTAAGAGATCTTGAAGTATTTAAAAAAAAAGTCACGCGATTTCAGAGTATTTTAAAGGATTTCAAGAGATACCGAAATATTTTCACGAATTTTAAAGAATGTCAGAGATTTTAATGTGATATTAAAGGTTCTGAAGGTTTTGAGGTGTTTCCAAAAAGTTTAAAAAGATTTCATAAAATTTAAAGGGATTTCAATCGATTTTTAGAAATTTGAAGAGGTTTCGATGGTTTTACGGAATATCAAAGGGTTTTGAGAGATATCGGAAGATTCCAAATTATACACGGAAAAAGAATTGACTGTCTTACATCATTTTTTGTTTGAATTATGAAAACCGATTTAATGTGAATGCATCATGAAACCAAAAAAAAACGAATTGACAATCAAAGTGGAAAATTCACATTCTAACAATGTGTATCTACGGATTTTAGAGGATTTTGTAAGATTTATAAAGATTTAATGGAATTTTAAAGTGTTTCTCGAGGAATTTAAATATCTTTTAAAATATTTCAATGAACTTTAAAGGATGCAAGGATTTTAACCAAGTTTTAGAGATTTTGAGGGGATTCCACGAATTTTGAAGGATTATAAGGGATTCGTATGAGATTTACAAGACTTCAAGCGACTTAAATTATTCCAAAATATTTGATGGAATCTCAAAGAATTGTAAGGGATTTTCACAGTTTTTAAGATATTTAAGAGATTTCCAGTGAGCTTAATCGTTCTAAAGAGATTTCAAGAGATTATGTAAGATATCAATGGAATTTAAAGGATTTTAGAGAATTTCCATATGATTTTAACAGGGATTTCCGGGGATTCCATAAGATTTCATAAAAGGTTTACATTAAATTACAAGAATAGTTAACCCCTTGGGCATAAATTTATTGAACAATATTGAGCAACATTACCTAATAAAGAGGAAATAAAGAAAATAATGGTATAATGTGTATAGTGGTTTAAAAGGAATTTGAAGAACTAAAACAGGTTACAATTATAATATTTTTAAAAAATCATTAGAAAGACTAAACTTACGTAAGAAATGCTTTAGACATCCCCCCCCCCCCCCCGACAAGAGAAGATTCGTCAGATTTTCTGAACCCCCTTCCCCCAAAAAAGCCTTACGTAATTAATGGACGCTCCCATACAAAAATGCTGATTGACTTTTTTAGTTTAGCTTTAAAATTAGTAATATCGAAAACTAACTTCAAGTGACAGGGAAAATTACGAAATTGCGATTGCTTCCAATATCCCAAGGGGTAAAAGTGACCTTAATTGAAAACAGATTTCGGAATGGTCGTTTGGGAACTTTCCGAGGCCATCCTTTCCGATTTCATCGACAATGCGGGTCTTGTCTCAGTCGTTAGTATTCCGTTCGCCGAACCGGAATACCGAAGTTCTCGATAGCCTCTTGTTGATAACAGCTCTAACTAGTAAACAACGGAAGGCCTTAAAGACGTTCAAACTTTAAACTCCGCATTCTACCGTCGTTAGGTATTCTGTTTGGCATTATTGCCTAAATACCAAGCCAAACCGGTGCAACGAAAGCAAGCTGAATTATTTCCTTAAAGACACTCTACAACTTTCTACTAAAGCATAGTCTTAAATACCAAAAATGCTTTTGACGAAAGTAGTTCAGGCAAGTGACACTCCTTGTCCGAGAGAAATTAAAATCAATAAAATTATTCCAAAATAAGAAATAGCAACAACAGTAACCAACTAGTGCCAAATCTAAGTCAATTGGACAGTTTTTATTCAAGCAATAGAAAATAGATGAGTAGTATAGAAGATAAAATATGACATAAAGATTAAAGTTCAGATATATAAAATAGAAAATTCCTATCTAAAAAAAAGTGGGTTAGCGATATATTTCGAAAATCTGGCAATCATTGACTTGCAAATTAAATCCACAAATAATTCCTCTTATTAAGAAAAATCATAGAAAATCTTATGCGAATTCGGAAACATTTGTACCCTTCAATACTCCTTCAGGGTTAATTTGTACACTTCAATGTATCTAATAAATTATTGTATATATAATACATGTTTGATGATAGTGCTTTTAACTAAATATTAGAATTAAAAAAATAATTTGAAGATAAAATCATGAGGTTTCGAAGAAGATTTAAAATTGCGAAAAATTGTGGATTGTGTTAGTCTTTTGTCTGGGAATAAGCATTTTCAAACAAAAATCATCATCAAGATTCCTCCTTTTCAACAATCTTAGGTGATGTTAGCGTTTTACACCAAAACTTGGTATTTGAAAAGAAAAATAATTATAGTTTGAATAAGATTGAGAATATTTTAACAATTTTGGATTATGTTAGTGTTTTTCGTCAAAAATTAGTATTTTTAAGAAAACAAAATTAGACTTTTAGAAAAGACTGACAAATATTAACAATTGCAGGTTCTCTTAACGTTTTTCATAGGAAATCAATTATTTTTAACAAAAATCATTAGGTTTTAAAGGTTCATATTTTTTTTATTGTAGGTTACGTTAGCGTTTTAGATCACAAATTAGTATTTCAAAAAAAAATTTATTATAATTTGCACACGATTTAGAATTTATTGATAATTTCCAATTATGTTACTGTTTTTCGTCATAAATTGGTATTTTTAATTTTAAAAAATTAGACTTATTCAACAATTTTAGGTTATGTTAGCGTTTTAGACCAAAAATTGGTATTCTAAAACAAAAATTATTATAAATTGAACAAGATAAATAATATTTTAACAATTTTATATTATCCTTGTCTTTTCCTCGGAAATGAGTATTTTTAATAATATGGAATTAGATGTGAAAGAAGATTCACAACTTTTAACAATTTCAGTTTATGTTAGCGTTTTTCATAGGAAGTCGGTTATTTCAAACAAAAATCGTCAGATTCTAAAGGTTCATCATTTTAAAATAATTCTAGGTTACGTTTTTTTTTTAACTACAATTTGATATTTTTGAACAAAAATCATTATAATTTAAACAGGAATTAGAGTTTTTTAATTTTGGTTTACGTTAGTGTTTTTCGGAAATTGGTTTTTTGAATGAAAAATTAGATTTCAAGAAGATGAAAAGATGCTAACAATCATCGGTTGTGGTAGCGTTTTACCACAATTTTTTTTTTAAACAAAAATCATAATTTGAACAAGATTTAGAATCTATTAACAATTTTGGATTAGGTTAGTGTTCCTCGTCGGAAATTGGTATTTTTAGTAAAGAAAAATAGATTTCAAAGAAGATTAAAAACTTTGAACCATCTTAGTTTATGTTAGCATTTTACATGAAAAATTAATATTTTAAAACAAAAATCATAATGATTTGAACCAGGTGAAGAATCTTTTAACAATTTCGGATTGTGTTTCTGTTTTTCATTGGAAATTTGAATTTTTCATAAAAACACAAGATTTCAAATAACATTTACAACTTTTGACAAGTTTAGGTTATGTTAGCGTTTTATACGAAAATTCAGTATTTTAAGACGAAAAGGACAAATATCATTATGGTTCGAATAACATTTGCAATTTTTCAACTGTCTTAGGATATATTAACGTTTTTCACAGACAATTGGTTATTTTAAACAAAAATCAAGAGATTTTTAAATGGATTTAGAGATTATCAACAATTTTCTGTTATGACATGTTAGTGTTTTTTGTTGGAAGGTATTAGTATTAGTATTTAAAAAAAATTATAACATTTCAAAAAAGACTTACAATTTTAGAACATCTCATTAGATTTATATCCAATGCTATTTGTTAAATATATACAATTTACAAGCTTGAACAATTTTGGTTTCTGTTAGTGTTTTTCATCGGAAATTGAAATTTATATTCAAAAATCGCTAGGTTTCAAAGAGGATTAATAATTTTTGAACAGTTTTAGGTCACGTTGACGTTTTGCATTAAAAATTGGCGTTTTCAAACAAAAATCATTATAAATTTAACAAGTTTTTGCATTTTTAAAAATTTTGAAATACGTGTTGTGTTGGAAATTAGTATTTTTAATTTAAAAAAACTTATATTTCAAAAAAGATTGACAACTGGTTAATAATTTTAGGTTATGCTAAAATCTCTTACTGGAAATCGGTGATTTAAAACAAAAAGCATTGGGTTTATAGGAAGATTGACAATCTTAAACAATTTATTGTTATGTTACTGTTTTTCGACTAAAATTGATAAAAATGCAACGGTTTGATTGTCTATATATTGTAAAAAATTATATATATAAATATATATATATATATATATA
>CAKNYM010047308.1:21465-31737 GCA_932195095.1 Andricus curvator | reverse complement strand
CTCGGTGGCGTAATTAGTTAACGCTCCACTCATGGATAGTGGCGTTCCCGGTTCAAATCCGGGCTGAGGCAGATTTTTTCTTGTTCTTCAAATTTTATTTGTCCGAAGCAATCGTTTCAACATCAAAAATTATCTTAATTAAAAATTTAAAAACTTGGACGTTGACATCTATAAATGGTAATAACATCTTCCAAATATTAATTAAACTACAATTTGAAAAAAAAATTTGATGCATTGAACAATCATGAATTTGGAAAAAATTTGAGTTAGTTTAAGAGATATTTACAAGTTTTGAAAAGATCCAAACTGGACTTAAACCTGGAAAAGATATCGAAAAATAAAAATCTAAATTTACACTTCTGAAGATTTCGAAATAAAATTTTGAAATTTTTTGAGGATTTTAAAGATTTTAAGAAAATAAAAAAATTTCTTAAGTTTGCTGGGAAAATTTTAAATGATTTTTTATTTTTATAAATTAATTTAAAGAGAATATTTAAAAAGATTTTGAAAAATTTAATGATAAATGACAAGTGAACAATTATCAATTTGGAAAATAATCGAGTAAGTTTAAAATATATTTTGAAGGTTTAAAATGATTCCAAAATAATTTAAAATGTGAAAAGATTTCAAAACATATAAAACGCAATGTAGATTTTTCAAGAAGTCGAACTTTCCCAAACATTTTTGAAAAATCTTGCAAAAGTGAAAAAATTACCTTAAAATCATCCAGATTCTTTTTTGAAAATTTTGGAAATCTTATTAAATATTCTTTTTAAATTATATTCTACACATTAATTTTCCAAACAAAAATAATCATTTTGAATTTTGCCTGCAAACTTAAGAATTTTTTTTGTTTTCTTAAAACCTTTGAAGATCCTTAAAAACTTCAAAACTTTATTTCGAAATCTTCAAAAATCTAAATTTTGTTTTTTTTAGTTTTTATTTGAAATTTAGTTTTTTGTTTTGTAAATGAATTTATTCAACTATTACATTATATGTCGAAATTTGTTTTGCAAATATTTATTCTCTTTGGTAGAAAATTCATTTGTTTTTTTGAAAACTTAACTATTTCGTTGAACATTTTTTTTTTAATTGATCTTTTTTAGTTAAAAATTCATGTATTTTCTTAAAAATTATTATTTTTTAGTAAAAAATTATTCTTTTGGTTGAAATTTCATTTCTTTGGTTGAAAATTAGTTTTTTGTATTGAAAATTCATTTTTTTAACTAAAAATTTAACTATTCCATTTTATGCCGATTCTTTATAGACATTTAATCTTTTTGGTAGAAAATTAATTTTTTTGCTTGAAAATTGAACTTTTTCATTGGAAATTTGTTTTATCTGCTTGAAAACGTATTTCTCTAACTTAAAATTAAACTATTCTATTTTTTGTTCAAAATTTATCTTGTTTAGTGGAAAATTCATCTTTTTTGTTGAAAATTTGATTTTTTTGTAGAAAATTCATCTTCTGGCTTGAAAATTAAACTATTCGAATTACATTTTTTTTTACTGAAGATGCATCATTTTAGTAAAAAGTTGATTTCCTTGGTTAAAAATGTAACAAATTTCAATTGAAAAATCGTTTTTTTTTTTTGTTTAAAATTAATTTTTTCTACTAAAAATGTAGCTATTCCATTTTTGTTATAAAATTGATCTTTTTCGGTTGAAAATTCACTTATTTTGTTTAAAAATCTTTTTTTTCAGTTAAAAATTCAATTATTTGGGTAGAAGATGCAAATTTTTGTTGTAATAAATTCAACTTTTTTTTCAAAAATTCGTCTTTATGACTTGAAAACTTAACAATTCGGATCAACAAAATTAAAAAATTTCAATTTTTTTAAAACTTCTAAACCTTATGTATGAAACAGATTAGAAATTTTCTAAACTTTTTTTAATTCAGCAAAATTAAAAAAATTGCCTTATTCTTTCTTGATAATTTTATAAATCTTTTAAAATCGTTAAACAGCTGCGAAATTTCATTTCGAAATCTTCGAAAATTTATATTTTGCTTTTAATTTTTTTCAATCTTTGGATATTTTAAATTATTCATTACATTGTTTCACAACTTTTAAATATAATTATACAATTATAATTTTCAAGACTTTTTTTTACAATTTTCGAAATAATTAAAATATTTTGAGGTCTTTTAAAACATTCTCTTAAAATTAATTTCTCAAAAAAAAAGTAATCAAAAATTTTTCTTGAGAAAATTTTTTTATTCTCTTGAAATCTTTTATAATTCTTAAAAAGCTTCTGATTATTTTGTTCAAAATCTTCAAAAATCTACATTTTATTCAAAATTTTTTTAACTGATTCGAATTTTCGGAAAATTCAACAAATTTAAAAAATGTCAATCTTTTTAAAACTTCTAATCCTTATCTGTAAAACAGATTTGAATTTTTCTTAAAATTGTTTCAAATACAGCAAAATTAAAGAAAATTGCTTGATTTTTTTTGTTTTGATAATTTTGGAAATCTTTTAAAATCATCAAACAGCTGCGAAATTTTATTTTGAAATCTTCAAAAATCTATATTTTGCTTTTAATTTGTTTAAATCATTGCATATTTTAAATTCTTGATTAAATTATTTCAAAACTTTTAAATTAAATTATATAATTCTAAATTTTCAAGATTTTTTTCGGCAATTTTCGAAATAATTAAAAAATTTTGAGATCTTTTAAAACATTCTCTTAAAATTAAATTTTCAGAAAAAAAATAAATAAAAATTTTCCTAGGAATCTTAAGAACATTTTTTTATTTTCTTGAATTTTTTTATAATTCCTAAAAAGCTTCTAATTATTTTGATCAAAATCTTCAAAAATCGACATTTTATTTGAAATTATTTTAATGATTCGAATTTTCTGAAAATTCAACAAAATCAAAAAATTTCAATCGTTTTAAAACTTCTAAACCTTATCTGTGAAACAGATTCGAATTTTTCTTAAAATTGTTTCAAATACAGAAAAATTAAAAAAAAATTGCCTGCGTTTTTTTTTTTTTGATAATTTTGGAAATCTTTCAAAATCATCAAATAGCTGCGAAATTTTATTTTGAAATCTTCAAAAATCTATATTTTGCTTTTAATTTCTGTAAATCATTACATATTTTAAATTCTTGATTAAATTATTTAAAAACTTTTAAATTGAATTATATAATTATGATTTTCAAGATTTTTTTCGGCAATTTTCGAAATAATTAAAATATTTCGAGATCTTTTAAAACATTCTCTTAAAATTAATTTAAAAAAAAAATAAATAAATCAAAAATTTTTTCTAGGAATCTTAAGAAAATTTTTTTATTCTCTTGAAATCTTTTATAGTTCTTAAAAAGCTTCTAATTATTTTGTTGGAAATCTTCAAAAATGTAGATTTTATTTCACATTTTTTTCAATCTTTTAAAAACTTCTAAACCTTTAATGTATATTTTAATATGATTTAAATTATAGCTAAATTTTTTAACAAATTCTGCTTTAATATCTTCTACATTCTTGAAAATTTAAGAAATCATTTGAAATGTTTTCAAATCTTTTTCAATTTTCTCCTAAAATTAATTTTTCAAAATAAAAAATCATTTCATTTTTCTAGCTTTTCCTTATCCTAAAATATTCTTAATGCATACCAGAGACGTAAATTAATTTCAAATTAAATTCTTGTTCGGTTGAAATAAATTAGTAGATAGTTCAACTAGTTGGTTGGAAAATAACAAAAATTTGTGTTGAAAATTTATATTTTCAGTTTCAAAATTCATCTCTCTTGGTAAAAAAAATTCTGTAGAGGGTTCAGCCATTTTTTTGAAAATTCGAGTTTTCTAGTTGAAAATTTAACTTTTTTCAAATTTGTTTTTTTTTTTGTATAAGATTCAAATATTTTGGTAGAAAAATCAACTATTTAGTTAAAAATTAACTTTGTTGTTGGAAATTTAACTCTCTGGTTAAAAATGCATCTTTTTGTTTTTAAAAAAAAGCCAAGGAGTTTAAAAGTATCAAAAATGATAAATAAACATTCAAAAAAAGAATTTTTTTAGCATCATCTAGTAATTCTTTTCAGGCCCTAATCGGGTGCTAGCTAGCCCTTCATGAACAAACAATTTTCTAAGTGTCTAAATAAAATATTTTTTTGCACATTTCCAAAAAAAGCAAGGGTGTTTAAAAGTACCAAAAATGAATTGGGAAAAGATTTAAAATAATTTACATTGAAAAAATACAATACTGTTTAAAAAACGATTCTTGTTGATGTTCATTTGTTATTTGTTCATAACTAAAAAGTCAAAGAAAAACTGAAAATTTCATAAAAAAGCGCAACTTTCTAGCATTCCTCTAAGATGAGATAGTTATAAACAATAATCACTTGTTTGAATAATTATGTTTTTTAACTCGCATTAATTATTACCTCACTAAGTGAAAAGTGGACCAAAAGTGAAAACTTTCAGAAAAAATTGCAACTATCTAGCATTACTATAAGAGATGATAGCTATAAATAATAATAATTTGTTTAAACAATTATTTTGGTAAATTGCAATAATTATTACCTCACACTGTTTGAAAATTGGATAAAAAGTGGAAAATTATAGAAAAAACTAAAAGTTTCTAGCATTATTTTACGAGAATATTGTGATAATTAATAATAAATTGTTTAAACAATTATTTATGTTGAACATAATTCATTATCGCTTTGCTTCTACTGAAAAATTAAAAGAAAGTCGAATAATTCGAGAAAGCGCGACTTTTTAACTCTATTCTAAGAAAAAATTACTATAAACAATAATAAATTGTTTAAACAATTCAGTTAAACATCTTATTATCAATAGAAAGTAATACTTCATGAATTAGAAAGAGTTTATTTTTTTAAAACGGCAAAAAAATCATATTTATCGCCAAAAACTGACAGAACACAATTTTTCACTTATGGGGTTTTGTTGAGATCCTATAAAATAGATTTATGGGGGTGATATTTGAAAAGTAATTTTTTATTTGTATTCTATGGCTAATTGTGATCAGAAATGTTAAGTTTCAACTCGATTCACCTGATATTGACGATTCTGAATAAAATTTACAAAAACTTCTTTTTTTCTTATGGTTCGAATACTTTTGAAGTCTTGTGAATTCTTTGAATTTCTTTCGAATACTTTCGAATTCTTGTAAATTTCTTCCGATTTTTTTTCAATTCTCATGAATTCTTCAGAAGGCTGATGAATTATTTTGAATACTTGTGAATTTTTTCAAATTCTTGTAAATTCTTTTAAGTTCTTGTGAATTCTTTTAAATTCTTGTGAATTCTTTTAAATTCTTGTGAATTCTTTCAAATTCTTGTCAATTCTTCCAAATTCTTATAAATTATTTTAAATTATTATGAAATCTTTTAAATTATTATGAATTCTTCTGTATTCTTGTGAATTCTTTTAAATTAGTGTGAATTGTTTTGTATTCTTGTGAATTCTTTTTGATTCTTGTGAATTCTTATGATTTCTTGTTACTCACTTTCAGTTAGCATTATTCATTTTGAATTTTTGTGAATTCTTTTGAATACTTTTGAATTCATAAATTTTTTTCCATTCTTCGACCATTCTGAATTATTCTGAATTTTCTGACCTCACTGAATTCTTTTAAATTCTTCGACCACTTTCAATTCTCGTGAATTCTTATGAATTCTTTTGAATTCTTTTGAATTCTTGTGAATACTTTTAATTCATTTTAATTTTTTGTAATCGTTTCGAATAATTGTGAATTATTTTGTATTCTTGTGGATTCTTTTGAATTCTCGTGAATTTTAGTGACTTCCTTCTAATAAGTTTTAATCACTATAAATTCTTGTGATCTCTTCTGAATTCTTTTCAATTCTTGTGAATTCTTTTGAATTCTTTTGAATTCTTGTAAATACTTTTGAATTCATTTTAATTCTTTGTAATTGTTTCGGATAATTGTGAATTGTTTTGTATTCTTGTGGATTCTTTCGAATTCTCGTGAATTTTTGTGAATTCTTGTGAATTCTCGTGAATTTTAGTGACTTCCTTCTAATAAGTTTCAATCATTATAAATTCTTGTGAATTCTTTTCAAATCATGGAATTCTTTTCAATTCTTCGACCTCGCCGAATTTTTGTTAATTCTTTGATACCTTTGAATTCTTTTGAATTTTCGTGATTTCTTTTGAAGTCCTGTGAATTCTTTTGAATACTTGTAAATTCCTGTGAAATCTTTTAATTCTTGGAACTTCTTTTTAATTCATTGTAATCATTTTAAATTTTTATGAACTCTTTTGAATTCTTTTGAATTCTTGTGAATTATTTTAAATTCTTGTGAATTCTTTCAAATTTTTGTGAATTCTTTCAAATTCTTGTAAATTCTTTTAAATTATTATGAAACCTTTTGAATTATTATGAATTCTTCTGTATTCTTGTGAATTCTTTTAATTAGTGTGAATTGTTTTATATTCTTGTGAATTCTTTTTGATTCTTGTGAATTCTTATGAATTCTCGTTACTTACTTTTAATAAGCATTATTCATTTTGAATTTTTATGAATTCTTTTGATTACTTTTGATTTCATAAATTTTTTTCAATTCTTCGACCATTCTGAATTATTCTTATGAATTTTTTTGAATTGTTGTGAATACTTTTGAATTCATTTTAATTCTTCGTAATCGTTTCGAATAATTGTGAATTATATTGTATTCTTGTGGAGTCTTTTGAATTCTCGTGAATTTTTGTGAATTCTCGTGAATTTTAGTGACTTCCTTCTAATCAGTTTTAATCATTATAAATTCTCGTGAACTCTTCTGAATTCTTTTCAATTCTTGTGAATTCTTTTGGATTCTTATGAATTCTTATGAATTCTTTTGAATTCTTATGAATTCTTTTGAATTCTTGTGAATACTTTTGAATTCATTTTAATTCTTTGTATTTGTTTCGAATAATTGTGAATTATTTTGTATTCTTGTGGATTCTTTTGAATTCTCGTGAATTTTTGTGAATTCTTGTGAATTCTCGTGAATTTTAGTGACTTCCTTCTAATAAGTTTTAATCATTATAAATTCTTGTGAATTCTTCTGAATTCTTTTCAATTCATGGAATTCTTTTCAATTCTTTGACCTCGCTGAATTTTTGTTAATTCTTTGATACCTTTGAATTCTTTTGAATTTTCGTGATTTCTTTTGAAGTCCTGTGAATTCTTTTGAAGACTTGTAAATTCCTGTGAAATCTTTTAATTCTTGGAACTTCTTTTTAATTCATTGTAATCATTTTAAATTTTTGTGAACTCTTTTGAATTCTTTTGAATTCTTGTGAATTATTTTTGTTTTGTTGTAATTATTTTTAATTCCTGTGAATTCTTTGGGATTTTTGTGGATTCTTCTGAATTTTTGTGAATTCTTTTGAATTCTTTTGAATTATTGGAATTCGTTTTAATTCTTTGACCTCGCTGAATTCTTTTGAATTCTTTGATACCTTTGAATTCTTTTGAATTTTCGTGAATTCTTTTGAATACTTGTAAATTCCTTTGAAATATTTTAATTCTTGGAAATTCTTTTTAATTCATTGTCATCATCTTAAATTCTTGTGAACTTTTTTGAATTCTTTTGAATTCTTATGAATTTTTTTTGAGTTGTTGTAATTATTTTTCATTCCTGTGAATTCTTGTGGATTCTTCTGAATTTTTGTGAATTATTTTGAATTCTTTCGAATTATTTTGAAGTTTTTGGAGCTCTTTTGAATTCTTCGAATTCTTTTCAATTCTTAGACCTCTCAGAATTCTTTTGAATTCATTTACCACTTTGCACTTTGAATTCTTTTGGATTCTTGTGAATTATTTTTAATTATTATAAATTATTATGAATTCGTATTCTATGGCTAATTGTGAAGAGAAATGTAGAATTTTAACACGATTCACCTAATATATATATATATATATATATATATATATATATATATATTATTATTATTATTAATTATATTTTGGATAAAAATTCAAAATGAGCGCATTTTCAAAATTTTTGAGACCACTTTTTTCAGATTTAAAAATTCTATGTATGTTTCTTAGTATTAATCCAGAACATAAACAATTTATCCCAATGACTTTTTTAGATTAAAAAAAAATACAAGAGTTATAGCATTTACAAAATTCCAAAAAACAAACGAAAATGAACATTTTAAGCCAAACGTTGCATTTTGAACGCCCTAAAAGATTATCACAACTTTTTGAATTTTCTTCGAAAATTCAAATTTTGAACGCACAAAAAATAGTGAAAAATCAAAAATTGAATTTTTGAACAAACGACGCATTATACGAAAAAAATTGATTTGACAAAAATGGTGTATTTAAAAAAGATCTACAAATTTGTGACAAATCACTTTTTGTTAGGACGCGTAGTTTTGATTTTATTCGTAAAAAACTGCACTAAAAATAGAAAATTGGAATTTTTAGTCAAACGACGCAAGATAAGAAAAAAATAAACAGACAAAATTTGTTTACCCGAAAAAGAGCTACAAATTTGTTAGCAATTTTTTTTCACCGGATGCGTAGTTTTTTTTCTAATCCGGAAAAATAACATTAACAATGAAAAAATTTAATTTATGGAAAAACGACACAAGTTGCGATAAAATGTTAAATAACAAAATTGTTTTTTTTTCTTATAGTATGCGCACTTTTTTTCAATCATAAAAACAAGACAAGGAAAATACGTATGTTTCTGAAAAAAAATCGAGTGGGAAGCACGAGATACGTGATGAGAATGTATTCGTTAAAGCCGAAGGAGCTTTAACAAAAGAGAATTCACAATCACCAAATTACAGTTGTCGATGCTTTGACCTTCAATTTCAAAAGGTCTGTGCATAAATGTGAGGGAAATACAAAGACCGAGCGCGAAGCGCGAGATAAATATATTATCGAGCGCGAAGCGTTCTCTTTTTTTTTTTTTTTTTTTGACAAAAAAAATGTCTTTATATTTTGTGGATTCGAGCAAATTTCCGGGCAATATGCATGAAAATTTAAAAAAAATTTGGATTACCCTAGTGCGCCCATAAGGGTTGAGTAAAAAGATTATTACCTTAAATCATAAGTTTTTGTACGGGATATTTGTTATGCTTTCAGAATTTTTCGATCGAAAATTATCTGAATTGATCCTAAATTTTTGTTGGTCATTTTACATGAAAAAACCTTTTACTGGGGAAAAATTTATATCACGGAAAACATGAGTCTGCTTTTACAGGATTTTCAGTAAAAATGAAGATGACATAAATTTTATACAGGGCTTAGGAAAATTTATTTTACAAGACCTTCCCTCAAGATTTTTAATAAAAAAAATTTTGTTTTCATTTCTGAAAGTTGTTTTCTGAATATATTTATTTGAAATATTCATGGGAATTAGTTAGGTAAAATTGAAGAGAAGTTAAAATGCTCTTGGGTACATTCTCTTTTTAACTTCTGTTTCCATTTTCCTCTTCCGAATTCCTTTTACAAGCTATCTTAACTTTTCAGAGACTCGTAAATCAGAAGTTTTAACAAGTTTAGGAAGTTTGCTTACATTAATTGTAAGTAATTAAAGTTTTCAAGCTTTCAAACAAATACGTCTCTATCCTTGTGCCGATTCGGGAATGGTGTTTTCTGTGTTGTTTCAACAGCGTCGTGTATCAAAATAAATTTTAAAGATGAAAGCTTCAAAATCGGTTTCCAAGCCCTATAATTCCTATTCATTTCAATATGACTGAGGGTTACTGGATGCATCCTTTTCTTGTGAATCCATTTAAATACTTGTGAATTCTAGTGAATTTCTGTAAAGTATTTCGAATTTTTGTTCATTCTTTTAATTCTTGTAAATTCGTGTACATTCTTTTCGAATTCTTCTGAATTATTTTGAATTATTTTGAACTTGTTTGAATTATTTTGAATGTTTGTGAGTCCTTTCAAATACTTGTGAATTCTTGTGAATTTCTGTGAAGTCTTTCAAATTTTTGTTAATTCTTTTGAAATCTTATAAATGCTTTTGAATTCTTGAACATTCTTTTGAACTCTTGTCGATTATTTTTGAATTCTTTTGAATTATATTGAATTATTTTGAACTTGTTTGAATTATTCTGAATTCTTGTGAATCCTTTCAAATACTTATGAATTCTTGTGAATTTCTGTGAAGTCTTTCGAATTTTTTTTATTCTTTTGAATTCTAGTAAATTCTTCTGTATTCTTGTACATTCTTTCTGAATTCTTCTGAATTCTTTTAAATTATTTTAAACTCTTTTGAATTATTTTGAACTCTTGTGAATTCTTTTGAATTCTTCAAATCCTTTT